>CM056376.1:63483903-63736427 GCA_029718625.1 Synaphobranchus kaupii | reverse complement strand
CCTGGACGACCGGCTGGACTTCAAAGAGCACATCAGGGCGACGGCACGGTCCTGCAGGTTCCTCCTGTACAACATCAGGAGGATTCGACCGTACCTGACCACCTACTCCACCCAGCTTCTTGTCCAGACCATGGTCACCTCACGCCTGGACTACTGCAACTCCCTGCTCGCAAGCCTACCGGCCTGCGCCATTCTGCCCTCTTCAACTCATCCAGAATGCAGCTGCCCGGCTTGTGTTCAACCTCCCGAAATTTTCCCACGTAACCCCCCTGCTGAGGTCTCTCCACTGGCTGCCAGTTGCAGCCAGGATCAGGTTCAAAGTTCTGACCCTGGCCTACACTGCAGCAAATAGGACAGGCCCCGCCTACCTGCAGGACTTAATCCAGAACTATGTTCCTGCTCGACCACTTCGCTCTTCTACAGCAGGGCGACTGGCACTTCCCCCCCTCCGTGTCAAAGGCTCTCGCTTGTCCCGACTGCGGAGTTTTTCCACATTAGCACCTCAGTGGTGGAATGAACTTCCCATTCCCCTACGTTCTACTCCAACCCTGCCTGCATTTCCGTCGAGGCCTGAAGACACACCTCTTCAGACTCCACCTTGACTGATATCCTCACCTAGGAATATCAGTTCCCTGTTCCCTGTGTTTTCCTGTTTGTTTATTATAGTTTATAATAGTATTTGGAATGGTTTATAATAGCACAGTTTATAATAGTATTTGGAATGGTTTATAATAGTATAGTTTATAATAGTATTTTGGAATGGTTTATAATAGCATAGTTTATAATAGTATTTGGAATGGTTTATAATAGTATAGTTTATAATAGTATTTGGAATGAAAGTGTGGTGTTGCTGATTTGCCCACAGCTTACTGTGAACTACAGTCAACGTTCATTGCTAGGGATAGCTGCTACATTATGCAAAGGATGTGCTTTGCCTTGTCTGTTCTGTAATGATGATGATGTCTCTGTACGCACTTACTGTACGTCGCTTTGGATAAAAGCGTCTGCTAAATAAATGTAATGTAATGTAAATTCAGATTGATATTAAAAGGAAACGTCCTGTTTTCACTGAACAATTTCAATTCAGACTGATAAGGACACCCCTTCAGGGTGTCAGTCAGAGAACCTCAGGACAATCTGATGTGGAATTTCGAAATTAAAACCCTCTAAAATGTTATATAAATGCTGTGTTTCTTCTATATTCAGATTGATATTAAAAGGAAACTTCCTGTTTTCACAAAACCAATTCACTATAGCATGATAGAAGAACACCTCATAGTGTTACACAGAGAACCTCAGGACATTCTGATTTGGAATTTCAAAATTAAAGCCCTCTAAAATGTTGTATAAATGCTGTGTTTCTTTATATATTCAGATTGATATTAAAAGGAAACTTCCTGTTTTCACAAAACCATTTCACTTCAGCCTGATAGAAGAACAACTCAGAGTGTCAGTCAAGAACCTCAGGACATTCTGATGTGGAATTTCAAAATTAAAGCCCTGTAAAATGTCATATAAATGCTGTGTTTCTTCTATATTCAGATTGATATTAAAAGGAAACTTCCTGTTTTCACAAAACCATTTCACTTCAACCTGATAGAAGAACACCTCAGAGTGTGAATCAGAGAACCTCAGGACAATCTGATGTGGAATTTCAAAATTAAAGCCCTCTAAATTGTTATATAAATGCTGTTTCTTCTATATTCAGATTGATATTAAAAGGGAACTTCCTGTTTTCACAAAACCATTTCACTATATAATGATAGAAGAACACCTCATAGTCTCCCTCACACAACCTGAGACATTCTGATGTGTAATTTCAAAATTAAAGCCCTCTAAAATATCATATAAATGCTGTGTTTCTTCTATATTCAGATTGATGTTAAAAGGAAACTTCCTGTTTTCACAAAACCATTTCAGTACAGAATGATAGAAGAACACCTCATAGTGTCACTCAGAGAACCTCAGAACATTCTGATGTGGAATTTCAAAATTAAAGTCCTCTAAAATGTCATATAAATGCTGTGTTTCTTCTATATTCAGATTGATATTAAAAGGAAACTTCCTATTTTCACAAAACCATTTCACTATAAAATGATAGAAGAATACCTCAGAGTGTCACGCAGGCAACCTCAGGACATTCTGATGTGGAATTTCAAAATTAAAGCCCTCTAAAATGTCATATAAGAGCTGTGTTTCTTCTAAATTCAGATTGAAATTAAAAAGAAACCTACTGCTTTCACTGACCAATTTCACTTCAGACTGACAGTACACCCCCCTCATGGTGTCATTCAGACAATCTCAGGACATTCTGATGTGGACTTTCAAAATTAAAGCCCTGTAAAATGTCATATAAATGCTGTGTTTCTTCTAAATTCAGATTGATATTAGAAGGAAACCTCCTGTTTTCACAAAACCATTTCACTATACAATGATAGAAGAACACCTGAGAGTGTCAATCAGAGAACCTCAGGACATTCTGTAGTGGAATTTCAAAATTAAAGCCCTGTAAATTGTCATATAAATGCTGTGTTTCTTCTATATTCAGATTGATATTAAAAGGAAACTTCCTGTTTTCACAAAACCATTTCACTTCAGCCTGATAGAAGAACACCTCAGACTGACAGTCAGAGAACCTCAGGACAATCTGATGTGGAATTTCAAAATTAAAGCCCTCTAAAATGTCATATAAATGCTGTGTTTCTTATATATTGAGGTTGATATTAATAGGAAACTTGCTGTTTTCACAAAACTATTTCATGATAGAATGATAGAAGAACACCTCATAGTGTCACCCAGAGAACCTCAGGACATTCTGATGTGGAATTTCAAAATTAAAGCCCTCTAAAATGTCATATAAATGCTGTGTTTTCTTCTATATTCAGATTGATATTAAAAGGAAGCTTCCTGTTTTCACAAAACCCTTTCAAAATAAAATGATAGAAGAATAGTTCAGAGTGTCACTCAGGCAACCTCAGGACATTCTGATGTGGAATTTCAAAATTAAAGCCCTCTGAAATGTCATATAAATGCTGTGTTTCTTCTATATTCAGATTGATATTAAAAGGAAACTTCCTGTTTTCACAAAACCATTTCACTTCACCCTGATAGAAGAACACGTCAGAGTGTCAGTCAGAGAACATCAGGACAATCTGATATGGAATTTCAAAATTAAAGCCCTCTAAAATGTCACATAAATGCTGTGTTTCTTCTATATTCAGATTGATATTAAAAGGAAACTTCCTGTTTTCACAAAACCATTTCACTATACAATGATAGAAGAACACCTCAAAGTGTCAGTCAGAGAACGTCAGGCCAATCTGATGTGGAATTTAAAAATTAAAGCCCTCTAAATTGTCATATAAATGCTGTGTTTCTTCTAAATTCAGATTGAAATTAAAAAGAAACCTACTGCTTTCACTGAACAATTTCAATTCAGACTGATAGGACACCCCGTCAGGGTGTCATTCAGAGAACCTCAGCACAATCTGATGTGGAATTTCAAAATTAAAGCCCTCTAAAATGTTATATAAATGCTGTGTTTCTTCTATATTCAGATTGATATTAAAAGGAAACTTCCTGTTTTCACATAACCATTTCACTATAAAATGATAGAAGAATACCTCAAAGTGTCACACAGAGAACCTCATGACATTCTGATGTGGAATTTCAAAATTAAAGCCCACTAAAATGTCATATAAATGCTGTGTTTCTTCTATATTCAGATTGATATTAAAAGGAAACTTCCTGTTTTCACAAAACCATTTCACTATACAATGATAGAAGAATACCTCAGAGTGTCACTCAGGCAACCTCAGGACAATCTGATCTGGAATTTCAAAATTAAAGCCCTCTAAAATGTCATATAAATGCTGTGTTTCTTCTATATTCAGATTGATATTAAAAGGAAACTTCCTGTTTTCACAAAACCATTTCACTATAGAATGATAGAAGAACACCTCAAAGTGTCACTCAGGCAACCTCAGGACATTCTGATGTGGAATTTCAAAATTAAAGCCCTCTAAAATGTCATATAAGAGCTGTGTTTCTTCTAAATTCAGATTGAAATTAAAAAGAAACCTACTGATTTCACTGAAAAATTTCACTTCAGACTGACAGGACACCCCGTCACAGTGTCAGTCAGACAATCTCAGGACAGTCAGATGTGGAATTTCAAAATTAAAGCCCTTTAAAATGTCATTTAAATGCTGTGTTTCTTCTAAATTCAGATTGATATTAGAAGGAAACCTCCTGTTTTCACAAAACCATTTCACTATACAATGATAGAAGAACACCTGAGAGTGTCAATCAGAGAACCTCAGGACATTCTGTAGTGGAATTTCAAAATTAAAGCCCTGTAAATTGTCATATAAATGCTGTGTTTCTTCTATATTCAGATTGATATTAAAAGGAAACTTCCTGTTTTCACAAAACCATTTCACTTCAGCCTGATAGAAGAACACCTCAGACTGACAGTCAGAGAACCTCAGGACAATCTGATGTGGAATTTCAAAATTAAAGCCCTCTAAAATGTCATATAAATGCTGTGTTTCTTATATATTGAGGTTGATATTAATAGGAAACTTGCTGTTTTCACAAAACTATTTCATGATAGAATGATAGAAGAACACCACAAAGTGTCATTCAGAGAATCTCAGGACATTCTGACGTGGAATTTCAAAATTAAAGCCCTCTTAAATGTCATATAAATGCTGTGTTTCTTCTATATTCAGATTGATATTAAAAGGAAACTTCCTGTTTTCACAAAACCATTTCACTATACAATGATAGAAGGACACCTCAGAGTGTCAATCAGGCAACTTCAGGACATTCTGATGTGGAATGTCAAAATTAAAGCGCTCTAAAATGTCATATAAGAGCTGTGTTTCTTCTAAATTCAGACTGATATTAAAAAGAAACCTACTGCTTTCACTGAACCATTTCTCATCAGACTAATAGAAGAACACGTCAGAGTGTCACTCAGACAATCTCAGGACATTCTGACGTGGAATTTCAAATTTAAAGCCCTCTAAAATGTTATATAAATGCTGTGTTTCTTCTATATTCAGATTGATATTAAAAGGAAACTTCCTGTTTTCACAAAACCATTTCACTTCAGCCTGATAGAAGAACACCTCAGAGTGTCAGTCAGAGAACCTCAGAACATTCTGATGTGGAATTTCAAAATTAAAGCCCTCTAAAATGTCATATAAATGCTGTGTTTCTTCTATATTCAGATTGATATTAAAAGGAAACTTCCTGTTTTCACAAAACCATTTCACTTCAGCCTGATAGAAGAACAACTCAGAGTGTCAGTCAAGAACCTCAGGACATTCTGATGTGGAATTTCAAAATTAAAGCCCTGTAAAATGTCATATAAATGCTGTGTTTCTTCTATATTCAGATTGATATTAAAAGGAAACTTCCTGTTTTCACAAAACCATTTCACTTCAACCTGATAGAAGAACACCTCAGAGTGTGAATCAGAGAACCTCAGGACAATCTGATGTGGAATTTCAAAATTAAAGCCCTCTAAATTGTTATATAAATGCTGTTTCTTCTATATTCAGATTGATATTAAAAGGGAACTTCCTGTTTTCACAAAACCATTTCACTATATAATGATAGAAGAACACCTCATAGTCTCCCTCACACAACCTGAGACATTCTGATGTGTAATTTCAAAATTAAAGCCCTCTAAAATATCATATAAATGCTGTGTTTCTTCTATATTCAGATTGATGTTAAAAGGAAACTTCCTGTTTTCACAAAACCATTTCAGTACAGAATGATAGAAGAACACCTCATAGTGTCACTCAGAGAACCTCAGAACATTCTGATGTGGAATTTCAAAATTAAAGTCCTCTAAAATGTCATATAAATGCTGTGTTTCTTCTATATTCAGATTGATATTAAAAGGAAACTTCCTATTTTCACAAAACCATTTCACTATAAAATGATAGAAGAATACCTCAGAGTGTCACGCAGGCAACCTCAGGACATTCTGATGTGGAATTTCAAAATTAAAGCCCTCTAAAATGTCATATAAGAGCTGTGTTTCTTCTAAATTCAGATTGAAATTAAAAAGAAACCTACTGCTTTCACTGACCAATTTCACTTCAGACTGACAGTACACCCCCTCATGGTGTCATTCAGACAATCTCAGGACATTCTGATGTGGACTTTCAAAATTAAAGCCCTGTAAAAATGTCATATAAATGCTGTGTTTCTTCTAAATTCAGATTGATATTAGAAGGAAACCTCCTGTTTTCACAAAACCATTTCACTATACAATGATAGAAGAACACCTGAGAGTGTCAATCAGAGAACCTCAGGACATTCTGTAGTGGAATTTCAAAATTAAAGCCCTGTAAATTGTCATATAAATGCTGTGTTTCTTCTATATTCAGATTGATATTAAAAGGAAACTTCCTGTTTTCACAAAACCATTTCACTTCAGCCTGATAGAAGAACACCTCAGACTGACAGTCAGAGAACCTCAGGACAATCTGATGTGGAATTTCAAAATTAAAGCCCTCTAAAATGTCATATAAATGCTGTGTTTCTTATATATTGAGGTTGATATTAATAGGAAACTTGCTGTTTTCACAAAACTATTTCATGATAGAATGATAGAAGAACACCTCATAGTGTCACCCAGAGAACCTCAGGACATTCTGATGTGGAATTTCAAAATTAAAGCCCTCTAAAATGTCATATAAATGCTGTGTTTCTTCTATATTCAGATTGATATTAAAAGGAAGCTTCCTGTTTTCACAAAACCCTTTCAAAATAAAATGATAGAAGAATAGTTCAGAGTGTCACTCAGGCAACCTCAGGACATTCTGATGTGGAATTTCAAAATTAAAGCCCTCTGAAATGTCATATAAATGCTGTGTTTCTTCTATATTCAGATTGATATTAAAAGGAAACTTCCTGTTTTCACAAAACCATTTCACTTCACCCTGATAGAAGAACACGTCAGAGTGTCAGTCAGAGAACATCAGGACAATCTGATATGGAATTTCAAAATTAAAGCCCTCTAAAATGTCACATAAATGCTGTGTTTCTTCTATATTCAGATTGATATTAAAAGGAAACTTCCTGTTTTCACAAAACCATTTCACTATACAATGATAGAAGAACACCTCAAAGTGTCAGTCAGAGAACGTCAGGCCAATCTGATGTGGAATTTAAAAATTAAAGCCCTCTAAATTGTCATATAAATGCTGTGTTTCTTCTAAATTCAGATTGAAATTAAAAAGAAACCTACTGCTTTCACTGAACAATTTCAATTCAGACTGATAGGACACCCCGTCAGGGTGTCATTCAGAGAACCTCAGCACAATCTGATGTGGAATTTCAAAATTAAAGCCCTCTAAAATGTTATATAAATGCTGTGTTTCTTCTATATTCAGATTGATATTAAAAGGAAACTTCCTGTTTTCACATAACCATTTCACTATAAAATGATAGAAGAATACCTCAAAGTGTCACACAGAGAACCTCATGACATTCTGATGTGGAATTTCAAAATTAAAGCCCACTAAAATGTCATATAAATGCTGTGTTTCTTCTATATTCAGATTGATATTAAAAGGAAACTTCCTGTTTTCACAAAACCATTTCACTATACAATGATAGAAGAATACCTCAGAGTGTCACTCAGGCAACCTCAGGACAATCTGATCTGGAATTTCAAAATTAAAGCCCTCTAAAATGTCATATAAATGCTGTGTTTCTTCTATATTCAGATTGATATTAAAAGGAAACTTCCTGTTTTCACAAAACCATTTCACTATAGAATGATAGAAGAACACCTCAAAGTGTCACTCAGGCAACCTCAGGACATTCTGATGTGGAATTTCAAAATTAAAGCCCTCTAAAATGTCATATAAGAGCTGTGTTTCTTCTAAATTCAGATTGAAATTAAAAAGAAACCTACTGATTTCACTGAAAAATTTCACTTCAGACTGACAGGACACCCCGTCACAGTGTCAGTCAGACAATCTCAGGACAGTCAGATGTGGAATTTCAAAATTAAAGCCCTTTAAAATGTCATTTAAATGCTGTGTTTCTTCTAAATTCAGATTGATATTAGAAGGAAACCTCCTGTTTTCACAAAACCATTTCACTATACAATGATAGAAGAACACCTGAGAGTGTCAATCAGAGAACCTCAGGACATTCTGTAGTGGAATTTCAAAATTAAAGCCCTGTAAATTGTCATATAAATGCTGTGTTTCTTCTATATTCAGATTGATATTAAAAGGAAACTTCCTGTTTTCACAAAACCATTTCACTTCAGCCTGATAGAAGAACACCTCAGACTGACAGTCAGAGAACCTCAGGACAATCTGATGTGGAATTTCAAAATTAAAGCCCTCTAAAATGTCATATAAATGCTGTGTTTCTTATATATTGAGGTTGATATTAATAGGAAACTTGCTGTTTTCACAAAACTATTTCATGATAGAATGATAGAAGAACACCACAAAGTGTCATTCAGAGAATCTCAGGACATTCTGACGTGGAATTTCAAAATTAAAGCCCTCTTAAATGTCATATAAATGCTGTGTTTCTTCTATATTCAGATTGATATTAAAAGGAAAACTTCCTGTTTTCACAAAACCATTTCACTATACAATGATAGAAGGACACCTCAGAGTGTCAATCAGGCAACTTCAGGACATTCTGATGTGGAATGTCAAAATTAAAGCGCTCTAAAATGTCATATAAGAGCTGTGTTTCTTCTAAATTCAGACTGATATTAAAAAGAAACCTACTGCTTTCACTGAACCATTTCTCATCAGACTAATAGAAGAACACGTCAGAGTGTCACTCAGACAATCTCAGGACATTCTGACGTGGGAATTTCAAATTTAAAGCCCTCTAAAATGTTATATAAATGCTGTGTTTCTTCTATATTCAGATTGATATTAAAAGGAAACTTCCTGTTTTCACAAAACCATTTCACTTCAGCCTGATAGAAGAACACCTCAGAGTGTCAGTCAGAGAACCTCAGAACATTCTGATGTGGAATTTCAAAATTAAAGCCCTCTAAAATGTCATATAAATGCTGTGTTTCTTCTATATTCAGATTGATATTAAAAGGAAACTTCCTGTTTTCACAAAACCATTTCACTTCAGCCTGATAGAAGAACACCTCAGAGTGTCAGTCAGAGAACCTCAGGACAATCTGATGTGGAATTTCAAAATTAACGCCCTCTAAAATGTCATATAAATGCTGTGTTTTCTTATATATTCAGATTGATATTAATAGGAAACTTACTGTTTTCACAAAACCATTTCACAATAGAATGATAGAAGAACACCTCAGAGTGTCACTCAGCCAACCTCAGGACAATCTGATGTGGAATTTCAAAATTAAAGCCCTCTAAAATGTCATATAAATGCTGTGTTTCTTCTATATTCAGATTGATATTAAAAGGAAACTTCCTGTTTTCACAAAACCATTTCACTATAAAATGATAGAAGAACACGTCAGAGTGTGACCCAGACAATCTCAGGACATTCTGATCTAGAATTTCAAATTTAAAGCCCTCTAAAATGTCATATAAATGCTGTGTTTCTTCTGTATTCAGATTGATATTAAAAGGAAACTTCCTGTTTTCACAAAAGCATTTCACTTCAGCCTGATAGAAGAATACCTCAGAGTGTCAGTCAGAGAACCTCAGAACATTCTGATGTGGAATTTCAATATTAAAGCCCTCTAAAATGTCATATAAATGCTGTGTTTCTTCTATATTCAGATTGATATTAAAAGGAAACTTCATGTTTTCACAAAACCATTTCACAATAGAATGATAGAAGAACACCTCAGAGTGTCACTCAGCCAACCTCAGGACAATCTGATCTGGAATTTCAAAATTAAAGCCCTCTAAAATGTCATATAAATGCTGTGTTTTCTTATATATTCAGATTGATATTAATAGGAAACTTGCTGTTTTCACAAAACCATTTCACAATAGAATGATAGAACACCTCGGAGTGTCACTCAGCCAACCTCAGGACATTCTGATGTGGAATGTCAAAATTAAAGCGCTCTAAAATGTAATATAAGAGCTGTGTTTCTTCTAAATTCAGACTGATATTAAAAAGAAACCTACTGCTTTCACAGAACCATTTCTCGTCAGACTAATAGAACAACATGTCAGAGTGTCACTCAGATAATCTCAGGACATTCTGATGTGGAATTTCAAATTTAAAGCCCTCTAAAATGTCATATAAATGCTGTGTTTCTTCTGTATTCAGATTGATATTAAAAGGAAACTTCCTGTTTTCACAAAACCATTTCACTTCAGCCTGATAGAAGAATACCTCAGAGTGTCAGTCCAGGACAATCTGATGTGGAATTTCAAAATTAAAGCCCTCTAAAATGTCATATAAATGCTGTGTTTCTTATATATTGAGGTTGATATTAATAGGAAACTTGCTGTTTTCACAAAACTATTTCATGATAGAATGATAGAAGAACACCACAAAGTGTCATTCAGAGAATCTCAGGACATTCTGACGTGGAATTTCAAAATTAAAGCCCTCTTAAATGTCATATAAATGCTGTGTTTCTTCTATATTCAGATTGATATTAAAAGGAAACTTCCTGTTTTCACAAAACCATTTCACTATACAATGATAGAAGGACACCTCAGAGTGTCAATCAGCCAACTTCAGGACATTCTGATGTGGAATGTCAAAATTAAAGCGCTCTAAAATGTCATATAAGAGCTGTGTTTCTTCTAAATTCAGACTGATATTAAAAAGAAACCTACTGCTTTCACTGAACCATTTCTCATCAGACTAATAGAAGAACACGTCAGAGTGTCACTCAGACAATCTCAGGACATTCTGACGTGGAATTTCAAATTTAAAGCCCTCTAAAATGTTATATAAATGCTGTGTTTCTTCTATATTCAGATTGATATTAAAAGGAAACTTCCTGTTTTCACAAAACCATTTCACTTCAGCCTGATAGAAGAACACCTCAGAGTGTCAGTCAGAGAACCTCAGAACATTCTGATGTGGAATTTCAAAATTAAAGCCCTCTAAAATGTCATATAAATGCTGTGTTTCTTCTATATTCAGATTGATATTAAAAGGAAACTTCCTGTTTTCACAAAACCATTTCACTTCAGCCTGATAGAAGAACACCTCAGAGTGTCAGTCAGAGAACCTCAGGACAATCTGATGTGGAATTTCAAAATTAACGCCCTCTAAAATGTCATATAAATGCTGTGTTTCTTATATATTCAGATTGATATTAATAGGAAACTTACTGTTTTCACAAAACCATTTCACAATAGAATGATAGAAGAACACCTCAGAGTGTCACTCAGCCAACCTCAGGACAATCTGATGTGGAATTTCAAAATTAAAGCCCTCTAAAATGTCATATAAATGCTGTGTTTCTTCTATATTCAGATTGATATTAAAAGGAAACTTCCTGTTTTCACAAAACCATTTCACTATAAAATGATAGAAGAACACGTCAGAGTGTGACCCAGACAATCTCAGGACATTCTGATCTAGAATTTCAAATTTAAAGCCCTCTAAAATGTCATATAAATGCTGTGTTTCTTCTGTATTCAGATTGATATTAAAAGGAAACTTCCTGTTTTCACAAAAGCATTTCACTTCAGCCTGATAGAAGAATACCTCAGAGTGTCAGTCAGAGAACCTCAGAACATTCTGATGTGGAATTTCAATATTAAAGCCCTCTAAAATGTCATATAAATGCTGTGTTTCTTCTATATTCAGATTGATATTAAAAGGAAACTTCATGTTTTCACAAAACCATTTCACAATAGAATGATAGAAGAACACCTCAGAGTGTCACTCAGCCAACCTCAGGACAATCTGATCTGGAATTTCAAAATTAAAGCCCTCTAAAATGTCATATAAATGCTGTGTTTCTTATATATTCAGATTGATATTAATAGGAAACTTGCTGTTTTCACAAAACCATTTCACAATAGAATGATAGAACACCTCGGAGTGTCACTCAGCCAACCTCAGGACATTCTGATGTGGAATGTCAAAATTAAAGCGCTCTAAAATGTAATATAAGAGCTGTGTTTCTTCTAAATTCAGACTGATATTAAAAAGAAACCTACTGCTTTCACAGAACCATTTCTCGTCAGACTAATAGAACAACATGTCAGAGTGTCACTCAGATAATCTCAGGACATTCTGATGTGGAATTTCAAATTTAAAGCCCTCTAAAATGTCATATAAATGCTGTGTTTCTTCTGTATTCAGATTGATATTAAAAGGAAACTTCCTGTTTTCACAAAACCATTTCACTTCAGCCTGATAGAAGAATACCTCAGAGTGTCAGTCCAGGACAATCTGATGTGGAATTTCAAAATTAAAGCCCTCTAAAATGTCATATAAATGCTGTGTTTCTTATATATTGAGGTTGATATTAATAGGAAACTTGATGTTTTCACAAAACTATTTCATGATAGAATGATAGAAGAACACCACAAAGTGTCATTCAGAGAATCTCAGGACATTCTGACGTGGAATTTCAAAATTAAAGCCCTCTTAAATGTCATATAAATGCTGTGTTTCTTCTATATTCAGATTGATATTAAAAGGAAACTTCCTGTTTTCACAAAACCATTTCACTATACAATGATAGAAGGACACCTCAGAGTGTCAATCAGCCAACTTCAGGACATTCTGATGTGGAATGTCAAAATTAAAGCGCTCTAAAATGTCATATAAGAGCTGTGTTTCTTCTAAATTCAGACTGATATTAAAAAGAAACCTACTGCTTTCACTGAACCATTTCTCATCAGACTAATAGAAGAACACGTCAGAGTGTCACTCAGACAATCTCAGGACATTCTGACGTGGAATTTCAAATTTAAAGCCCTCTAAAATGTTATATAAATGCTGTGTTTCTTCTATATTCAGATTGATATTAAAAGGAAACTTCCTGTTTTCACAAAACCATTTCACTTCAGCCTGATAGAAGAACACCTCAGAGTGTCAGTCAGAGAACCTCAGAACATTCTGATGTGGAATTTCAAAATTAAAGCCCTCTAAATGTCATATAAATGCTGTGTTTCTTCTATATTCAGATTGATATTAAAAGGAAACTTCCTGTTTTCACAAAACCATTTCACTTCAGCCTGATAGAAGAACACCTCAGAGTGTCAGTCAGAGAACCTCAGGACAATCTGATGTGGAATTTCAAAATTAACGCCCTCTAAAATGTCATATAAATGCTGTGTTTCTTATATATTCAGATTGATATTAATAGGAAACTTACTGTTTTCACAAAACCATTTCACAATAGAATGATAGAAGAACACCTCAGAGTGTCACTCAGCCAACCTCAGGACAATCTGATGTGGAATTTCAAAATTAAAGCCCTCTAAAATGTCATATAAATGCTGTGTTTCTTCTATATTCAGATTGATATTAAAAGGAAACTTTCTGTTTTCACAAAACCATTTCACTATAAAATGATAGAAGAACACGTCAGAGTGTGACCCAGACAATCTCAGGACATTCTGATCTAGAATTTCAAATTTAAAGCCCTCTAAAATGTCATATAAATGCTGTGTTTCTTCTATATTCAGATTGATATTAAAAGGAAACTTCCTGTTTTCACAAAAGCATTTCACTTCAGCCTGATAGAAGAATACCTCAGAGTGTCAGTCAGAGAACCACAGAACATTCTGATGTGGAATTTCAATATTAAAGCCCTCTAAAATGTCATATAAATGCTGTGTTTCTTCTATATTCAGATTGATATTAAAAGGAAACTTCATGTTTTCACAAAACCATTTCACAATAGAATGATAGAAGAACACCTCAGAGTGTCACTCAGCCAACCTCAGGACAATCTGATCTGGAATTTCAAAATTAAAGCCCTCTAAAATGTCATATAAATGCTGTGTTTCTTATATATTCAGATTGATATTAATAGGAAACTTGCTGTTTTCACAAAACCATTTCACAATAGAATGATAGAACACCTCGGAGTGTCACTCAGCCAACCTCAGGACATTCTGATGTGGAATGTCAAAATTAAAGCGCTCTAAAATGTAATATAAGAGCTGTGTTTCTTCTAAATTCAGACTGATATTAAAAAGAAACCTACTGCTTTCACAGAACCATTTCTCGTCAGACTAATAGAACAACATGTCAGAGTGTCACTCAGATAATCTCAGGACATTCTGATGTGGAATTTCAAATTTAAAGCCCTCTAAAATGTCATATAAATGCTGTGTTTCTTCTGTATTCAGATTGATATTAAAAGGAAACTTCCTGTTTTCACAAAACCATTTCACTTCAGCCTGATAGAAGAATACCTCAGAGTGTCAGTCCAGGACAATCTGATGTGGAATTTCAAAATTAAAGCCCTCTAAAATGTCATATAAATGCTGTGTTTCTTCTATATTCAGATTGATATTAAAAGGAAACCTCCTGTTTTCACAAAACCATTTCACTATAAAATGATAGAAGAATACCTCAGAGTGTCCGTCAGTGAACCTCAGGACATTCTGATGTGGAATTTCAAATTTAAAGCCCTCTAAAATGTTATATAAATGCTGTGTTTCTTCTATATTCAGATTGATATTAAAAGGAAACTTCCTGTTTTCACAAAACTATTTCACTATAGAATGATAGAAGAACACCTCATAGTGTCAGACAGAGAACCTCAGGACATTCTGATGTGGAATTTCAAAATTAAAGCCCTCTAAAATGTTATATAAATGCTGTGTTTCTTCTATATTCAGATTGATATTAAAAGGAAACGTCCTGTTTTCACAAAACCATTTCACTATAAAATGATAGAAGAACACGTCAGAGTGTGACCCAGACAATCTCAGGACATTCTGATCTAGAATTTCAAATTTAAAGCCCTCTAAAATGTCATATAAATGCTGTGTTTCTTCTATATTCAGATTGATATTAAAAGGAAACTTCCTGTTTTCACAAAACCAATTCACTATAGCATGATAGAAGAACACCTCATAGTGTCAGTCAGAGAACCTCAGAACATTCTGATGTGGAATTTCAAAATTAAAGCCCTCTAAAATGTTGTATAAATGCTGTGTTTCTTTATATATTCAGATTGATATTAAAAGGAAACTTCCTGTTTTCACAAAACCATTTCACTTCAGCCTGATAGAAGAACACCTCACAGTGTCAGTCAGAGAACCTCAGAACATTCTGATGTGGAATTTCAAAATTAAAGCCCTGTAAAATGTCATATAAATGCTGTGTTTCTTCTATATTCAGATTGATATTAAAAGGAAACTTACTGTTTTCACAAAACCATTTCACAATAGAATGATAGAAGAACACCTCAGAGTGTCAATCAGAGAACCTCAGGACAATCTGATGTGGAATTTCAAAATTAACGCCTTCTAAAATGTCACATAAGAGCTGTGTTTCTTCTAAATTCAGATTGATATTAAAAGGAAACTTCCTGTTTTCACAAAACCATTTCACTATACAATGATAGAAGAATACCTCAGTGTTATTCAGGCAACCTCAGGACATTCTGATGTGGAATTTCAAAATTAAAGCACTCTAAAATGTCATATAAGAGCTGTGTTTCTTCTAAATTCAGACTGAAATTAAAAAGAAACCTACTGCTTTCACTGAAGCATTTCTCATCAGAGTAATAGAAGAGCACGTCAGAGTGTCACTCAGACAATCTCAGGACATTCTGATGTGGAATTTCAAAATTAAAGCCCTCTAAAATGTCATATAAATGCTGTGTTTCTTCTATATTCAGATTGATATTAAAAGGAAACTTCCTGTTTTCACAAAACCATTTTACTATAGAATGATAGAAGAACACCTCATAGTCTCACTCAGAGAACCTCAGAACATTCTGATGTGGAATTTCAAAATTAAAGCCCTCTAAAATGTCATATAAATGCTGTGTTTCATCTTTATTCAGATTGATATTAAAAGGAAACCTAATGCTTTCACTGAACCATTTCTCATCAGACTAATAGAAGAGCACGTCAGAGTGTCACTCAGACAATCTCAGGACATTCTGATGTGGAATTTCAAATTTAAAGCCCTCTAAAATGTCACATAAGAGCTGTGTTTCTTCTAAATTCAGATTGATATTAAAAGGAAACGTCCTGTTTTCACTGAACAATTTCAATTCAGACTAATAAGGACACCCCTTCAGGGTGTCAGTCAGAGAACCTCAGGACAATCTGATGTGGAATTTCGAAATTAAAACCCTCTAAAATGTTATATAAATGCTGTGTTTCTTCTATATTCAGATTGATATTAAAAGGAAACTTACTGTTTTCACAAAACCAATTCACTATAGCATGATAGAAGAACACCTCTTAGTGTCAGTCAGAGAACCTCAGAACATTCTGATGTGGAATTTCAAAATTAAAGCCCTCTAAAATGTTGTATAAATGCTGTGTTTCTTTATATATTCAGATTGATATTAAAAGGAAACTTCCTGTTTTCACAAAACCATTTCACTTCAACCTGATAGAAGAACACCTCAGAGTGTGAATCAGAGAACCTCAGGACAATCTGATGTGGAATTTCAAAATTAAAGCCCTCTAAATTGTTATATAAATGCTGTGTTTCTTCTATATTCAGATTGATATTAAAAGGAAACTTCCTGTTTTCACAAAACCATTTCACTATAAAATGATAGAAGAACACGTCACAGTGTGACCCAGACAATCTCAGGACATTCTGATCTAGAATTTCAAATTTAAAGCCCTCTAAAATGTCATATAAATGCTGTGTTTCTTCTATATTCAGATTGATATTAAAAGGAAACTTCCTGTTTTCACAAAACCATTTCACTTCAGCCTGATAGAAGAACACCTCAGAGTGTCAGTCAGAGAACCTCAGAACATTCTGATGTGGAATTTCAAAATTAAAGCCCTCTAAAATGTCATATAAATGCTGTGTTTCTTCTATATTCAGATTGATATTAAAAGGAAACTTCCTGTTTTCACAAAACCATTTCACTTCAGCCTGATAGAAGAACACCTCAGAGTGTCAGTCAGAGAACCTCAGGACAATCTGATGTGGAATTTCAAAATTAACGCCCTCTAAAATGTCACATAAGAGCTGTGTTTCTTCTAAATTCAGATTGATATTAAAAGGAAATGTCCTGTTTTCACTGAACAATTTCAATTCAGACTGATAAGGACACCGCTTCAGGGTGTCAGTCAGAGAACCTCAGGACAATCTGATGTGGAATTTCGAAATTAAAACCCTCTAAAATGTTATATAAATGCTGTGTTTCTTCTATATTCAGATTGATATTAAAAGGAAACTTCCTGTTTTCACAAAACCAATTCACTATAGCATGATAGAAGAACACCTCATAGTGTCAGTCAGAGAACCTCAGAACATTCTGATGTGGAATTTCAAAATTAAAGCCCTCTAAAATGTTGTATAAATGCTGTGTTTCTTTATATATTCAGATTGATATTAAAAGGAAACTTCCTGTTTTCACAAAACCATTTCACTTCAGCCTGATAGAAGAACACCTCAGAGTGTCAGTCAGAGAACCTCAGAACATTCTGATGTGGAATTTCAAAATTAAAGCCCTGTAAAATGTCATATAAATGCTGTGTTTCTTCTATATTCAGATTGATATTAAAAGGAAACTTACTGTTTTCACAAAACCATTTCACAATAGAATGATAGAAGAACACCTCAGAGTGTCAGTCAGAGAACCTCAGGACAATCTGATGTGGAATTTCAAAATTAACGCCCTCTAAAATGTCACATAAGAGCTGTGTTTCTTCTAAATTCAGATTGATATTAAAAGGAAACTTCCTGTTTTCACAAAACCATTTCACTATACAATGATAGAAGAATACCTCAGAGTGTTATTCAGGCAACCTCAGGACATTCTGATGTGGAATTTCAAAATTAAAGCACTCTAAAATGTCATATAAGAGCTGTGTTTCTTCTAAATTCAGACTGAAATTAAAAAGAAACCTACTGCTTTCACTGAAGCATTTCTCATCAGACTAATAGAAGAGCACGTCAGAGTGTCACTCAGACAATCTCAGGACATTCTGATGTGGAATTTCAAAATTAAAGCCCTCTAAAATGTCATATAAATGCTGTGTTTCTTCTATATTCAGATTGATATTAAAAGGAAACTTCCTGTTTTCACAAAACCATTTTACTATAGAATGATAGAAGAACACCTCATAGTCTCACTCAGAGAACCTCAGAACATTCTGATGTGGAATTTCAAAATTAAAGCCCTCTAAAATGTCATATAAATGCTGTGTTTCATCTTTATTCAGATTGATATTAAAAGGAAACCTAATGCTTTCACTGAACCATTTCTCATCAGACTAATAGAAGAGCACGTCGGAGTGTCACTCAGACAATCTCAGGACATTCTGATGTGGAATTTCAAATTTAAAGCCCTCTAAAATGTCACATAAGAGCTGTGTTTCTTCTAAAGAGCTGTGAGCTAAGAGCTGTGTTTCTTCTCATTTCTTTATCTCATTTTCTCTCTCCTGCCCACTCTCCCTCAAATCCGCTAACAACCCACCCGCTGTTATGTTCAGGAGAAATCTCCGCACCCTCTCTCACACCTCTCTCACTACTTCTGCTCTCTCTGCACTTCCTCCTCCTGCTACCTTTGCCAAAATGCCCATTGATGTCGCCACCTCTGTGTTTAACTCATGCCTCTCTCAGTCTCTCAACAAACTATGCCCTCTTGTCTCCAAACCAGCCCGACTATCACCCCCTTCCCCGTGGCTGACGGATTCTCTCAGATCCAGCAGAACCATGCTACGAGCCGCTGAGAGAAAGTGGAGGAAATCCAGATCCCCAGATGACCTGGCCTCCTACCACACTCTGCTGGCAGCCTTCACAGCTGCAACTACATCAGCTAAAACTTCATTTTTCCAGTCGAAAATTGATACATGTCTATCTAACCCACGTAAACTCTTTTCCACCTTCTCCTCCCTGCTCACCCCCCCCTCCACCCCCTTCACCCTCCTCCCTCTCTGCAGATGACTTCCTGACCCACTTTGAGGGGAAGGTGGCTACGATCCGGAACTCCTTCACGCATCCGGTGACACCCCACATCCCCTATACTGAACCCATCGCTACACTGTCGTCCTTCAAGACTCTGAAGGACTCCGATGTGCTCGAGCTGGTGACGCGCCAGCGCGCAACCACCTGTCCACTAGACCCCATACCTTCAGCAGTCCTCCAGTCTATATCTGCTGAGCTCCTTCCATATCTGTCCTCCGTTATTAACACCTCCCTAATCTGTGGCCATGTTCCTGCTGCCTTTAAAACTGCCCGTGTAACCCCACTCCTTAAAAAACCTAGCTTAGATCCCGCTGATGTCAGGAACTACCGTCCTGTATCTCTCTTGCCCTTCCTGTCCAAAACACTTGAACGTGCTGTCCTTAACCAACTGTCTGTTTTTCTCCACCAGAACAACCTGCTTGACCCGCATCAGTCTGGCTTCAGAACCGGCCATTCCACCGAAACTGCTCTCCTGGCTGTGACTGAGGCACTCGCCACTGCTAGAGCCTCCTCCCTCTCCTCTGTTCTGATTCTCCTTGACCTGTCTGCGGCATTCGACACGGTCAACCACAAACTCCTGATCTCCACACTCGCTGAGATGGGCATTTCTGGAACTGCCCTCTCTTGGTTTGTATCGTACCTCACTGATAGATCCTACCAAGTCTCCTGGAAGGGTTCCGTCTCTGCTCCCCGTCCCCTGTCTACAGGAGTCCCGCAGGGATCTGTACTGGGTCCTCTGCTGTTCTCTATGTATACTAAGTCTCTTGGCTCAATAATCCATTCACATGGCTTCTCATACCATAGCTATGCTGACGATACTCAACTCTTCCTCTCTTTCCCTCCCTCTACCCCACAGGTTAAGGAGAGGATATCTGCTTGTCTGGCTGACATCTCTGAGTGGATGGCTACCCATCACCTGAAGCTCAACCTTGACAAGACAGAGCTCCTCTTCATGCCGTACAAGACCTCCCCACTACATGACCTCTCCATCACCGTTGATGGGACCGTGGTGGCTGCCTCCCGCTCTGCAAGGAACCTGGGGGTGGTCCTGGACGACCGGCTGGACTTCAAAGAGCACATCAGGGCGACGGCACGGTCCTGCAGGTTCCTCCTGTACAACATCAGGAGGATTCGACCGTACCTGACCACCTACTCCACCCAGCTTCTTGTCCAGACCATGGTCACCTCACGCCTGGACTACTGCAACTCCCTGCTCGCAAGCCTACCGGCCTGCGCCATTCTGCCTCTTCAACTCATCCAGAATGCAGCTGCCCGGCTTGTGTTCAACCTCCCGAAATTTTCCCACGTAACCCCCCTGCTGAGGTCTCTCCACTGGCTGCCAGTTGCAGCCAGGATAGGTTCAAAGTTCTGACCCTGGCCTACACTGCAGCAAATAGGACAGGCCCCGCCTACCTGCAGGACTTAATCCAGAACTATGTTCCTGCTCGACCACTTCGCTCTTCTACAGCAGGGCGACTGGCACTTCCCCCCCTCCGTGTCAAAGGCTCTCGCTTGTCCCGACTGCGGAGTTTTTCCACATTAGCACCTCAGTGGTGGAATGAACTTCCCATTCCCCTACGTTCTACTCCAACCCTGCCTGCATTCCGTCGAGGCCTGAAGACACACCTCTTCAGACTCCACCTTGACTGATATCCTCACCTAGGAATATCAGTTCCCTGTTCCCTGTGTTTTCCTGTTTGTTTATTATAGTTTATAATAGTATTTGGAATGGTTTATAATAGCACAGTTTATAATAGTATTTGGAATGGTTTATAATAGTATAGTTTATAATAGTATTTTGGAATGGTTTATAATAGCATAGTTTATAATAGTATTTGGAATGGTTTATAATAGTATAGTTTATAATAGTATTTGGAATGAAAGTGTGGTGTTGCTGATTTGCCCACAGCTTACTGTGAACTACAGTCAACGTTCATTGCTAGGGATAGCTGCTACATTATGCAAAGGATGTGCTTTGCCTTGTCTGTTCTGTAATGATGATGATGTCTCTGTACGCACTTACTGTACGTCGCTTTGGATAAAAGCGTCTGCTAAATAAATGTAATGTAATGTAAATTCAGATTGATATTAAAAGGAAACGTCCTGTTTTCACTGAACAATTTCAATTCAGACTGATAAGGACACCCCTTCAGGGTGTCAGTCAGAGAACCTCAGGACAATCTGATGTGGAATTTCGAAATTAAAACCCTCTAAAATGTTATATAAATGCTGTGTTTCTTCTATATTCAGATTGATATTAAAAGGAAACTTCCTGTTTTCACAAAACCAATTCACTATAGCATGATAGAAGAACACCTCATAGTGTTACACAGAGAACCTCAGGACATTCTGATTTGGAATTTCAAAATTAAAGCCCTCTAAAATGTTGTATAAATGCTGTGTTTCTTTATATATTCAGATTGATATTAAAAGGAAACTTCCTGTTTTCACAAAACCATTTCACTTCAGCCTGATAGAAGAACAACTCAGAGTGTCAGTCAAGAACCTCAGGACATTCTGATGTGGAATTTCAAAATTAAAGCCCTGTAAAATGTCATATAAATGCTGTGTTTCTTCTATATTCAGATTGATATTAAAAGGAAACTTCCTGTTTTCACAAAACCATTTCACTTCAACCTGATAGAAGAACACCTCAGAGTGTGAATCAGAGAACCTCAGGACAATCTGATGTGGAATTTCAAAATTAAAGCCCTCTAAATTGTTATATAAATGCTGTTTCTTCTATATTCAGATTGATATTAAAAGGGAACTTCCTGTTTTCACAAAACCATTTCACTATATAATGATAGAAGAACACCTCATAGTCTCCCTCAGACAACCTGAGACATTCTGATGTGTAATTTCAAAATTAAAGCCCTCTAAAATATCATATAAATGCTGTGTTTCTTCTATATTCAGATTGATGTTAAAAGGAAACTTCCTGTTTTCACAAAACCATTTCAGTACAGAATGATAGAAGAACACCTCATAGTGTCACTCAGAGAACCTCAGAACATTCTGATGTGGAATTTCAAAATTAAAGCCCTCTAAAATGTCATATAAATGCTGTGTTTCTTCTATATTCAGATTGATATTAAAAGGAAACTTCCTATTTTCACAAAACCATTTCACTATAAAATGATAGAAGAATACCTCAGAGTGTCACGCAGGCAACCTCAGGACATTCTGATGTGGAATTTCAAAATTAAAGCCCTCTAAAATGTCATATAAGAGCTGTGTTTCTTCTAAATTCAGATTGAAATTAAAAAGAAACCTACTGCTTTCACTGACCAATTTCACTTCAGACTGACAGTACACCCCCTCATGGTGTCATTCAGACAATCTCAGGACATTCTGATGTGGACTTTCAAAATTAAAGCCCTGTAAAATGTCATATAAATGCTGTGTTTCTTCTATATTCAGATTGATATTAAAAGGAAACTTCCTGTTTTCACAAAACCATTTCACTTCAGCCTGATAGAAGAACACCTCAGACTGTCAGTCAGAGAGCCTCAGGACAATCTGATGTGGAATTTCAAAATTAAAGCCCTCTAAAATGTCATATAAATGCTGTGTTTCTTATATATTCAGATTGAAATTAATAGGAAATTTGCTGTTTTCACAAAACCATTTCACTATAGAATGATAGAAGAACACCACAAAGTGTCATTCAGAGAATCTCAGGACATTCTGACGTGGAATTTCAAAATTAAAGCCCTCTAAAATGTCATATAAATGCTGTGTTTCTTCTATATTCAGATTGATATTAAAAGGAAACTTCCTGTTTTCACAAAACCATTTCACTATACAAATATAGCTGCAAGCAGCGATTTCCGGGGACCGTGCGGCATTAGCGACATTTGTCAAACGCAGAAACCGCAAAATGGTAGACAACTCTAGACAGGGTTGACCCAAAATACAAATATTTGTTTCTAATCAGGTCTTTTGCCATTGCTGATGGTATCTTAACCCGATCCAGTAAGGGCTTGCGTATTAAGTCTTTTAAGTACAACTGAAACAGTGAACAGTTAATACTGTTAAATTTCTTTTGCAATAAAAAGGTGTTTCTTAATGTGAAAACAACATTAAAAGAAGCATAGCATTTGCACAATAGGTTTGCCAAACATTAACCTAGCAATTGGTACCAAGGCGGAATTGAACCGCTGACCACATACATGGAAAGCCAATACTCTATCCACGAGGCCAAAGCAGGTTAACAGAATTGAGGAGGCCAAATAAGACTTGTGTGTTGCGGTATCAGATTGTTTTGGCTTACTGACTTCATAATTCAAACAGATAACCGGTAATATTGTGAAATTTCCTAGCCTTTGCAATAAAAAGAACATTCTTACAATGACATGCACATTGTGTGCTTCAAAAAAAACTCGGGAACAGGTGGGGATCGAAGCACCAACCTACTACACGGCAGTCAAATGCCTTAACCACTAAGCTACAGGAACTTTCACAGTTGGTATAGTAGGTAGACGGCCTGTTAAGCAGAGATAGTGTACTTGGCGGATGGCATACCTGCCATCCCAACATTTGTATTTCTTTAGTGCCACTTTAGTGATTGGGTTAAAACTGCAGGGCCCAAGTCTTGATCTAATTCTCAATCAACCCACCAAGTTTCAGAACTTTATATCAAACGGTTTTAGAAGTACTAGCATTTGTGCGATAAGCCACGCCCAATGCAAAATCCATTGGCTTCATTGGCTTCGGCCAATTTTTGACATACACCTTAGTAAAGTAAATCATGTATGTAGGGAAACGGTTTGAATAGGTCGAACAGGTTTGGTGCAAATTGGTCAAATTCTTTAGGAGGAGTAGCATTTTAAGTGTTTTACAAGTAATGCTAATTAGCAGAAAATCCAATAGGGCTAACTTGATGGTTCCTTGAGGCAAATTTGTTCAGTATGAGCAGACGGACCTCTATCCCACATTTTGTGACTCAAGATAAAACGGGGCGTATGCAATGATTTTTAGTGAATTTTTAAATATTTTCTTATATTTGGATCTATATAGCGCCACCACGTGGCTCGATTGTGTTCAAACTGTAGAGGTCAATTCCACATGTTACTCTGAATAGATATACCAGGTTTCATAACTTTCTGTCAAATGATTTTGGAATTATCAGCATTTTTGTGATAAGTCACGCCCATTGAAAATTCATTGGCTCGTCATTCGGCCATCTTTTAAAATATCAAAATTCTGAAAATGGCTTTTATGAAGCATGGTGTAAGGAGTTTGTGTACCTCGTTTCATGTAAATTGGCCAAATTTTGTAGGAGGAGTAGCATTTTAAGTGTTTTACAAAAAATGCTAATTTGCGGAAAATCCAATATGGCTGACTTTGAGGTAAATTTGTTCAGCATGAGCAGAGGGACATGTACACCATATTTTGTGACTCTAGGTCAAACGGGGCGTCGGCAGTGGGTGTGTCAATGTCACAATATTTACACGTGCACTACAGCGCCACCAACTGGCCTATCGCCACGACATTCGGTGGGAGCTTGTATGATTTCAACTTCTAACTACTTGCCAAGTTTCATGCTAATCAGCCGAGCGGTTAAGGAAAAACTCAAAGAAGTAATAAATGAGTACATTTAAGCCAAAATGTCGGCAAATTCAAGATGGCGTCCACCAAATTAGTAAAGTTCTATGATCCAAATGCGGCTCTTTGTTACTGTAGCAAGTTATACATCTCTGCAAAGAAACTGTGATTTTTAGTGAATTTTTTTATATTTCTTTATATTTGGAACTCTATAGCGCCACCACATGGATAGATTGGGATAAAACTGGATATTTCTAGTCCTAATGGCACTCTTAACAGACTTACCAAGTTTCATAGCTTTCTGTCAAATCGTTTTGGAATTATTCGCATTTTTTTGATAAGCCACGCCCAGTGAAATTTCATTGGCTCGTCATTCAGCCATCTTTGAAAATATAAAAATTCTGAATATGAATTTTATGAGACATGGTCTAAGGAGTGTGTACACCAAGTTTCATCTCAATTGGTCAAATTTGTAGGAGGAGTAGCATTTTAAGCATTTTACAAAAAATGCTAATTAGCAAAAAATCCAATATGGCGGACTTTATGGGTCCTTGAGGCAAATTTGTTCAGAATGAGCAAATGGACATGCATACCAAATTTTGTGAGTCTAGGTGAAACGGGGCGTTGGCAGTGGGCGTGTCAATGTCAAAAAATTGTCACGTGCACTACAGCGCCATCAGGTGTTCAATCTGCGTTGACCAAAAATACAAATATTTGTTTCTAATCAGGGCTTTTGCCATTGCTGATGGTATCTTAACCCGATCCAGTAAGGGCTTGCGTATTAAGTCTTTTAAGTACAAGTGAAACAGTGAACAGTTAATACTGTTAAATTGCTTAACTTTTGCAATAAAAAGGTGTTTCTTAATGTGAAAACAACATTGAAAGAAGCATAGCATTTGCACAATAGTTTCAGCCATTGGTACCAAGGCGGAATTGAACCGCTGACCACATACATGGAAAGCCAATACTGAATCCACTAGGCCAAAGCAGGTTAACCTCTTAATACCAAACGCCCCCTAGCAGTAACGCGGGTGTTATGGAAATTATTAAATTATACATTTCATTAATTTAATAATATATAATAAACTGCTCACCTCAATATTTTGATTAAATATCCTTAAGATATATCCATTCCTTCTGGGAAAGTGGTTTTTAAGCCCAAAACGTCGGGATAAAACTTCGTAAATAACGTTGGAAACTCGGACCTAATTCTCAAACATGTATTGCAGCTTGATGTCACACCATAAACAATGTGCTGGTAAACTGTTCTGCTTAATTGCATTTCACAATACTTTGGTTTGAAAAATCATTATACCTTTAGGCTTCAAGAAAAAATACTTTAAAACTTTCATACGGCTGTACATTATTTTTTTCCAATTTTAAACCGACTTGTGCTTTTTTGCACTTGATTACGACTCGTTCGGCTGTGTTCACTTTGGCGTTGTGAAACTCAGCCAGTTTCTGGAGTACCAATCCCGTGGCTTAGTATATGTTAGCCAGAGTTGTTTTGAACTTGCTTGCAGAGATTTATGCAAAACCGTCGTCAATTGGGTGTATTTCTTTGACTGATAGCACAATAGGCCTATCGGAAGTGGAAAAAACTGTTTGCTTTCCATTGGGTTTTAAAACTGTCTGTCAAATATTCCAGGCAATAGCCAAGACTCTTATCTTTCAAACAAGCCCTCATTCAACACAATGCCGTCGTAAAAAAAGGAAATACTGCCCTGCGTATGAGGAAGTGGCGACCACGCGTAATTATCGAACCAAGATGGCGCAGTGTTTTTACCTTGTAGCGTAGCTCGCTACATTCCGTTTAGCAAAGCACAATTAATTAGGTAAGGCCCGCAGTTACATTTTTTTACTTTAGAGTATTTTTGAGACAGTTTTTGTGTAGTTATGTCGAGATTTTTGAGGCGTTTATCCGTGCACCAAGTGCTAGACGAACTGGATAAGCCAGAAGATGTTTTTGCCGAGGGAGACTCATCCTGTCTCAGTGACGCTGAATCCACTGATGACCGAGATGATGTTGCTGACATGTAAGTTGTTTTATCATACTAACAGTGTTATGCTATAAACGCATTGAATTTCGCCATGGCAGGTAACGTCGTTAGGGCTGGTGGTATTACCGATTTTTCGATATACCAGTGTGAATTCACGCAATGCCATGCGGGTTCGTAATTACATTGTCAACTGTATTTTATTGTTTTTCATACAATTAATATTACAAATTGCACATTCCAACGGTATGATAAATAATTTATGAAGTAAACTTGAAGGGTGTATTGTCTGTGTTGACAAACTCGCACGTGTTACGTGACGTTGCCAACAACACAGATGTTTGTGGAAACGGTAAGTTTGGTGTAAGCATCGAAGGAAATGTGCAATTTAGCTGCAATGCGTGAATCCCTGTGTTTCTTCTGTGAAGCTAACTAACCTTATATACTTATGCATAAAATCGGTCCCTCTCAGCTAAATTAATATAGATAGTATTACCTTTACAGTGGCAAGCTAGCAAGCAAAATTACAGGTAACAAGCAGCTAGCTATCTATTTGTGTCTGAGATGAGCTACTAAATCTATTTTTTTGAGTGTGAAATGGCTTCTGGAAGTGTTTAGTAAAGTCATTGTTCCACATGAGTAAATTGTTCTGTATGCAGTACAGAAGGCTGTGCAGGTAAACAAAATGGCAATTTATGCATGGTATGAGGGAGAGAACATGATAACATGAGGGAGTACTTGTTTATTATTATTATTGTTGATTGTTGTTGTATAAGGGGGACTAATGGGTATATCAACATGGTGGACAATTCCATGGACAGGGTTAGTGGGGTTTGTAATGATGCAGATTGCTCTCCTGAGGGAATGTGTAGCCTAAATGGCTTCTGTATGAATGGTTAAATAATCTCTCCTCACCCTCCACCCCCATGTTTTGATCCTTTGCCTTTTTTTGTTTTTAGTTCATTTTTTTTAGCTTTTTGGACCCTGCCATTTTGTACTTTCTTTGTGTAAATATGGTAAATTCAGCAATTAGAGGGCAAGGATCTTTTTATTTGTTACAGCAGGGGTGTTTTTATTTTTTATCTAGGAAACTGGTGGACTTTTGATTTTTTATCCACTGCACTTTTAGTAGTACACCTTAGTGCACTTGTATATAGTTGATATATGTTTGTCATGTATAAAGTTTTGCCTCCTAAAACCCAACCCCAACGTCCCTGTCATAGGAGGTGGCAACAGAATAAAGGACAGGACTGGCAAGCAGTAATGTGTAGGGAAGTTTCATACTATTCCCATTATTCATTTGGAAACCTGTTTGCACATTCCTGGACTCATTTCTGGCTAATGGGGCTCTGGTGAAATACACAAGATTCACTGAGCTGCTACATGGGTTTTGACAGCTTTTTGTAACCTTGGGTAGTTAGTTGTGTAATATGAAGAGCACCAAGAACACGTCTAAAAATGAACTTTTATTGCCAATATTGACAAATTATCTCATTTTATTGTAAAAACCTAAAAAATAAATCATATTGAGACCTTTCTGGAACATTGCCATTTTTGGCACATTTGGCACCATTTGGATAACGAAAAAGGTTCACCTGAAAAAAACCCTGTAAAATTTGAATGGTTTGAGATATTGACACCAGATTGTTACCAGAGGTAGGCAGCATATTGATGAATCAGATAGAGGAGTCATTGCCTCCATAGCCTTTGTAGCTCCCCAGGTAAAAATTCTTGAACTTGAATGTAGATACCCGTTTTTTAGTTTTTTTATATTTTCTGTACATAAATTGTTGTAGTTAAGTATCAAAAACTGGATTTCTATGAGTTCTCACTGCTTAGTCGTAATACTGCAGGTGTCTGCTTTAATAAAAGCCATGAACCATATTTGTACCATTTATAGTTTTTGAGATAACCACCTTTGTTTGTCACTAGTGAAAACTGGCAAAAATTGGCCTATTTTGCCCTCGGTAGGAAGAGGTTAATTAACAAAAGACCACATCAATTGACAAAATACCACATCGTATTGTTAAAACTCAACACAAGAAATAACAAAAAGACCACATCGTATAGTTAAAACCCAACCCGTGAATTAATAAAAGACCACACCGTATAGTGAAACCTCAACAAGTGAATTAACAAAAGATCACATCGTATAGCCTAGTGAAAACTCAACACTTGAATTAACAAACCAGCACATCAAATATCTGCCGCTTGTCATTCGATGCTTCCCAGTTTCCCGTTTGATGCCATGCTTTCATTCAGTTAGACAGTTTCCTTTTCACTTTGTGATGTGTGTATTTACTTTGAAGCCTGACTTGCACCTGCCAATCAAAGGTGCACCTGACTTGCACCTGTCAATCAATAAGTCATGCCACTTGCATTAAACGGACTGTAGAATAAAATGAGGTTTCCCCCAGTGCACTGGTTTGTACATTGCTACGACCATCATTTAATGTTACAGGATAATTCGGTTTCTTTCCGAATTGGACCCTGTTTTACGAACCATTTCCATTCTGATTGGTAATATAATAATAATTTGTCTCATTTTCCTTTTTCGAACCCCGGGAACCGCTCCACTGTGTTTTACAATGGAGTCCATTGGAGCATATTTAGATAATGTTACAGGTTCAATTTACCTCAAAGAAGTCCAGTTTATATATATATATATGGAGGATTATTCAGCCCAAAATGAAAATTTTCATTTTCATTTTCATTTTCAAACTGTATGTAAATGAGGGGGTATGGTCCTCCTATCAATCAAACCAAGCAGGGTGGGCCTCATACAGGTTTAGTGCAGTAGCACTTGAACACTAGGGGGAGCATAGGGATGGGGAACAGTCTATGCTTGATAATAACGTGACACAAGATTCAAAATGCTCTCAGGGCACTCATAAGTTTTAATGGATGAAATGATGAAGAATCTGAGCAGTATTATAAAGTATTCTTGTTTTATAAAAGAAACGGTATTCATTCATATTCATTGTCCAAAATGCTTCTTGTTTTCTTTTGACGTGGTCGCCTTTGTTCATTATTCAGTGTGATATGACATAGTATTGTTTTTGTTTTATACTCACCACTGATTCAGATACCACTACACTATTCTAACTAACACACAGTCAGGAGCTAGCTAGCCAGCGCTACGCTGTGTAGGCTATAGGTCAAACTTGTGAGGTGGAAAATCCAGGTTCAGAAAGTAAAAGTCCTCCCCAATCATTTGTTCCAATCACCTGGATTTGCTAATTATCACAATTCTTCAGCCAAGAGGTAGGAGCGAACTAGGCTAATTAGTGAAATCGTGAGTTCATGGGTGGAAGAAACACGGCATGACTTTTACTTTCTGACCCCTGGACTTTGAAATGAAATCCTCTCGAAAAATAAATGAAAAGACCACAAATGAGTCAGTGGATCGTTTAAACTTTTAACCTGGCTCCGGTACTTTAAGCGAACATTAAGGCATTGCTTCAAAAAGTCTACCGACAGCCAGATTCTATTCTATATGTTATACAAAATGAGAAATGTTAATGTAGGCGATTTGAAAGTGAGTCGGCTTTGTCATACAAAAAATCCAGGGTTAAATCTTAAAGGTATACTATGTAGTTTCAGAACACTAGATGGCGATATAGAGCACTTAGGAGAAAAGGGCTCCCTGAAAATTGCTTATCACGTGTTCTTCTCAGACACGCATGACGACGCACGAGCATTGTGGTGACGTTTCACACATATTTTCCCTGACCATGGACTCAATTCAATTTGCTTTATTGGCATGACAATACATTGCATCTGTATTGCCAAAGCATACTGCATTAAAACAGTCGAAGACATACATCTAACACTGAACAATACAAAACAGCAAAGACTAGAAACAAATGAACAGTAACCATGATGACCATGAAAACAAGAACAATAATAAATACAGCTGCAAGCAGCGATGTCCGGGGACCGTGCGGCATTAGCGGCATTTGTGAAACGCAGAAACCGCGAAATGGTAGACAACTCTAGACAGGGTTGACCCAAAATACAAATATTTGTTTCTAATCAGGTCTTTTGCCATTGCTGATGGTATCTTAACCCAATCCAGTAAGGGCTTGCGTATTAAGTCTTTTAAGTACAAGTGAAACAGTGAACAGTTAATACTGTTAGATTTCTTAACTTTTGCAATAAAAAAATTTCTTAACCTCTTGCTGCCAAACGCCCCCTAGCGGTAACGCGGGCGTTACGGAAATTATTAAATTATACATTTCATTAATTTAATAATATATAATAAACTGCTCATCTCAATATTCTGATTAAATATCCTTAAGATATATCCATTCCTTCTGGGAAAGTGGTTTTTAAGCCCAAAACGTCGGGATAAAACTTTGTAAATAACGTTGGAAACTCTGACCTAATTCTCAAACATGTATTGCAGCTTGATGTCACACCATAAACAATGTGCTGGTAAACTGTTCTGCTTAATTGTATTTCACAAAACTTTGGTTTAAAAAATCATTATACCTTTAGGCTTCAAGAAAAAATACTTTAAAACTTTCATACGGCTGTACATGATTTTTTAAACCGACTTGTGCTTTTCTGCACTTGATTATGAGTCGTTCGGCTGTGTTCAGTTTGGCGTTGTGAAACTCAGCCAGTTTCTGGAGTACCAATCCCGTGGCTTAGTATATTTTAGCCACAGTGGTTTTGTACTTGATTGCAGAGATTTATGCAAAACCGTCGTCAATTGGGTGTATTTCTTTGACTGATAGCACAATAGGCCTATCTGAAGTGGGAAAAACTTGCATCGACCCGCCTCCACTCCGAGTATTATTTGCTTTCCATTGGGTTTTAAAACTGTCTGTCAAATATTCCAGCCAATAGCCAAGACTCTTATCTTTCAGCCAAGCCCTCATTCAACACAATGCAGTCGTAAATCAAGTAAATGCAGCCCTGCGTAAGAGAAGGCAACCAAGCGTAATTATCAAACCAAGGTGTTTTTACCTTGTAGCGTAGCTCACTACATTCTGTTTAGCAAAGAACAATTCATAAGGTAACTGCGCTGTTTATCTTTTTACTTTACAGTCTCTTTCATACAGTTTTTGGTTAGTTATGTCTAGGTTATTCAGGAGTTTCTCCGTGCAGCAGGTCCTAGCCCACATATGGTTTTGCGGTCTCAGTGACGCAGTGATGTAAGGTAACAGATTATTTTGCCGGTATACCAGTGCAAATTCACTGTTATGTATAAAACTAATCCCTCTGAATTAAATGAATATAGCTAACATTACTATATTGTAACAATGGCAAGCTAGCCAGCAAAATTACACATAGCAGCTAGCTATTTATTTGTGTCTGAGACAAGTAAATGCAGCACTGCATAAGAGGAGAAGGCAACCAAGCGTAATTATCAAACCAAGATGGCGCAGTGTTTTTACCTTGTAGCGTAGCTCGCTACATTCTGTTTAGCAAAGCACAATTCATAAGGTAAATGCGCTGTTTATCTTTTTACTTTACAGTCTCTTTCATACAGTTTTTGGTTAGTTATGTCTAGGTTATTCAGGAGTTTCTCCGTGCAGCAGGTCCTAGCCCACATATGGTTTTGCGGTCTCAGTGACGCAGTGATGTAAGGTAACAGATTATTTTGCCGGTATACCAGTGCAAATTCACTGTTATGTATAAAACGAATCCCTCTGAATTAAATGAATACAGCTAACATTACTATATTGTAACAATGGCAAGCTAGCCAGCAAAATTACACATAGCAGCTAGCTATCTATTTGTGTCTGAGACGAGCTGTTCCGAGTTTCTTTTGAATGAAATGGCATCTGAAGGGTTTGTTTTGTTCCACTTGAGTAAATTGTTCTGTATGCAGTGCAGCAGGCTGTGCAGGTAAACGAATGAGCAATTTATGCGTGACGTAACATGAGGGAGAGATAATATGAGGATGAGCTTGTTGTTGTTGATTATTATGCAGGGGTTTATTTTATCTAGGGTGGACATTTGATTTTATACCTGGACTCATTTCTGGCTAATGAGGCTCTGGTAGAATACAAGATTCACTGTGCTGCTACATGGGTTTGGAGAGCTTTTTGGGGACCACGGGTAGGCTAGTTAGTTGTGTAATATGAAACACACCAAAAACACATCTAAAAATGAAATTTTATTGCCAATTATCAGATTTTATTGTAAAACTTAAAAAATAAATCATATTGAGTCTTTTCTGGAACCTTGCCATTTTGCACAATTTGGCACAATTTGTGCCAACTTTGGTAACCGAAATGGTTCACCTGAAAAAAAGCTCTGTAGAATTGAAATGGTTTGAGATATTGACACCATGATTTTAGCAGAGATAGGCAGCATATTGAGGAATCACAAAGAGGAGTTATTTCCTCCATAGCTCTTGTAGCTCATCAGGTAAAAAATCTGAAATGTGAATGTAGGTACCCGTTTTTTAGTTTTTTCACAATTTCTGTACATAAATTGTTGTAGTTAACCTCTTAATACCAAGGGCAAAATATACCAATTCTCGCCTGTTTTTACTAGTGACAAACAAAGCTGTTTATCTCAAAAACTGTAAAGGCTACAAATATGGTTCATAGCTTTTATTAAAACAGAGAACAGCACTATTATGACTAAGTAGTCATAATTCATATACATACACTTCTTGCTACTTAACTACAACAATTTATGTACAGAAATTGTGAAAAAACAAAAAACGGGTACCTAAATTCAAATTTCAGATTTTTTACCTGATGAGCTACAATAGCTATGGAGGAAATAACTTCTCTTTGTGATTCATCAATATGCTGCCTATCTCTGCTAAAGATATGGTGTCAATATCTCAAATCATTCAAATTCTACAGAGATTTTTTTCAGGTGAACCATTTCGGTTACCAAAGTTGGCACAAATTGTGCCAAATTGTGCAAAATGGCCCAGGTTCCAGAAAAGTCTCAATATCATTTATTTTTTAAGTTTTACAATACAATTTGATAATTGGCAATAAAAGTTAATTTAGATGTGTTTAATATTACACAACTAACTAGCCTAGCCGTGGTCCCCAAAAAGCTCTGCCTCATTAGCCAGAAATTAGTCCAGGTATATAAAATCAAATGTCCACCCTAGATAAAATAAACGCCTGCATAATAATCAACAACAACAAACTCATCCTCATGTTATCTCTCCCTCGTGTTAGGTCATGCATAAATTGCCTGAATAACCTAGACATAACTAACCAAAAACTGTATGAAAGAAACTGTAAAGTAAAAATATAAACAGCACATTTACCTTATGAATTGTGCTTTGCTAAACAGAATGTAGCGAGCTACGCTACAAGGTAAAAACACTGCGCCATCTCGGTTTGATAATTCCTCTTACACAGGGCTGCACTTACTTGTCTCAGACACAAATAGATAGCTAGCTGCTATGTGTAATTTTTCTGGCTAGCTTGCCATTGTTACAATATAGTAATGTTAGCTATATTCATTTAATTCAGAGGGATTCGTTTTATAATAACAGTGAATTCGCACTGGTATACCGGTAAAATAATCTGTTACCTTATATCACTCTGCGTCACTGAGACCCGCAAAACCATGTTTCTGCTGCACGGAGAAACTCCTGAATAACCTAGACATAACTAACCAAAAACTGTATGAAAAAGACTGTAAAGTAAAAAGATAAACAGCGCAGTTACCTTATGAATTGTGCTTTGCCAAACGGAATGTAGCGAGCTACGCTACAAGGTAAAAACACTGCGCCATCTTGGTTCGATAATTACGCGTGGTTGCCACTTCCTTATACGCAGGGCTGTATTTCCTTGATTTACGACGGCAATGTGTTGAATGAGGGCTTGTTTGAAAGATAAGAGTCTTGGCTATTGGCTGGAATATTTGACAGACAGTTTTAAAACCCAATGGAAAGCAAATAATACTTGGAGGCGGGTCGAAGACAGTTTTTCCCACTTCAGATAGGCCTATTGTGCTATCAGTCAAAGAAATACATCCAATTGATGACGGTTTTGCATAAATCTCTGCAAACAAGTTCAGAACCACTCTGGCTAACATATACTAAGCCACGGGATTGGTACTCCAGAAACTGAGTTTCACAACGCCAAAGTGAACACAGCCGAACGAGTCGTCATCAAGTGCAAAAAAGCACGTCGGAAAAAGATCATGTACAGCCTTATGAAAGTTTTAAAGTATTTTTTCTTGAAGCCTAAAGGTATAATGATTTTTCAAACCAAAGTTTTGTGAAATACAATTTAGCAGAACAGTTTACCAGCACATTGTTTATGGTGTGACATCAAGCTGCAATACATGTTTGAGAATTAGTTCAGAGTTTCCAACGTTATTTACAAAGTTTTATCTCAACGTTTTGGGCTTAAAAACCACTTTCCCAGAAGGAATGGATATATCTCAAGGATATTTAATCAAAATATTGAGGTGAGCAGTTTATTATATACTATTAAATTAATGAAATGTATAATTTAATAATTTCCGTAACGCCCGCGTTACTGCTAGGGGGCGTTTGGCAGCAAGAGGTTAAGTGGCAAGAAGTGGATGTATATTAATTATGACTACTTAGTCATAATAGTGCCGTTCTCTGTTTTAATAAAAGCTATGAACCATATTTGTAGCCTTTGCAGTTTTTGAGATAAACAGCTTTGTTGGTCACTAGTGAAAACAGGCGAAAATTGGTATATTTTGCCCTTGGTAGGAAGAGGTTAATATTGAGGACACCGGAAAAATATGGTTGTATTACTTTCCCAGACATTAAATACCGAACGTTAGGACAATATGCTTTATTTGCACAGCATTAGCCAACTTATTGAAGTTGTACATTGGTATTAGGCCATGAAAGGTATTATTCTTTATTATTATTATTATTATTATTATTATTATTAAGTTTTAAGTGACAGAGCAGAGTCTGCTGTTAGGCCAAGTCATTGATGAGGCAGTGCCAGGACCAAGCCATGAGCCCAGAAGGATCCCTGCTGTGGACAGCACAGGTAGAGCTGTACCACAGTGTGTGCAAAATCTAAAAAGTCCAGACAATTAGTTCCAATATCACCACTATACATACCTATTTTACTAGTTATATCTTGTATATATTTTATAATTGTTCTATATTTAAAAAAATGGATAATTAAAAGTTAATCAAAAGAGCTAAAATGGTCTATTGTGGAACCACCCCCCCCCCCCATATTCCAAAGTGGGATGCTCTGAGACATGAAACTCCCGGGCTGAAAATGAGTCCCACTCCGGCCCTGTTGTATCCACACTGAGTTCCAGCCAATCAGCAACACCCGCTGACGCACGTGACTGATTTACCCCTTGCCTGCGTTGAGCTCCGGTGAAAGCATAACTGGGCTCCATGTAAAGACCATGGCACTCCCTGACCAACAGCTGTCCAAAACAAAAACAATTGGATGTAATTTTTATCAAATCAGAATGGCTGTAATCATGAGTCTTTCCCCCTTTTACATAGATAGCTTCAGCGTGAATTGATTGTTTAGATCGTTAGTATGGCTAACAAATGCAAACCGCATCCCCAGCTCACGATTACCCAACTCCGATTCCCCCCCATCTTCTGTGTAATGAACTATTTTTTGTATTGTAATTTGATGTTTGCTCTTTCTGGTTATTGTCTTTTGTGTGTTATTAATAGTGTGTTCACCGGGTTATTATATGTGACGTAGGCTAACGGTTACAAAGTGTAGATTATGAAGATGGAATTAACAAAAATACAGTAGTTCATAATATGCTCATAATATTGTAGGTTTTACTTGTTTATTTGTGAGAAAAAGTCACCCACTCAAAAGCTTTTTGACAAAGTTGAATCCCTATGGTTGAAATACATATGAATGTGAAGGGATCATATTCGGTCACAGCCTATGTGTCTGTTTTTTTAACGGTCTATATGGTCTTGCACTTCATAAGGCACTTACTTATGCTTGTGATTTCACTGATTTGCACTTCAAAGCTGTAAGTTTTTGTTTTTGTGTTTTCTTCTTATTCTTGCATTTTGCCCTTCAGTAGCGTTATCTGCACTTCAGAGCCGAAAGTATTAAAATTTTTTTTTTTTTTTTTCGTTTTTCTGTTTTGCACTTCAGAGCCACCGTCGTATTCATAAATATTACATTACTAAATAGGAGAACTAATGAGGAATGAAATCTCAAACATTTGTGACTATGTCATTTTCTGTTGCTAGTGGGTTACCTCAACACATTTTATAGAGTAGAAAATGTTCAAATCATAATGACATCCATCTGTGCAAAAGAAATATTGCAAGTATCTTATAAGTGACTTTTTAAAGGATGTTGTAGCTGTCCCTTTTAGAGGAAATTTCAAAATTAGGTTTTTTTTTATCTTGAGAATCTTTTGCTTTCACTTGAATTGGGTTTAATTGTGTTCAATTAGCTAAAACTATATTTTTGGCCCTTAGCTAAAACCACATGTCTTCAATCACATTAAAGTCTTTTAATATACAATGGAAACACATTTCAACACCAGTGACCCAATTAAGTAACACCAGTGACCCTATTGAAAGAGTTACATTCAATGCAACATTTTTTAAATTTGTTAAAGCAACATTACACTCATATACAGGCGGGTGACAAATTAAAGTAAACGAGGTAAATGAGGAATGCATAGTATGTTATACATAGGGTTCTGGCACCTCTGTTATGGTCTGGGGTGCATTTCTTGGTATGGTTTAGGTCCACTCATCCTCTTAGTGTGCCAGTTACACAAAAGGAAATACCAAACCATTTCTAAGTGATATTTATGATGGGATTTCTGTGCTTTATTGCCACACAGCTAGGCTGGTGAATACATTCCAGTACAGGGGAAAGGAGCTGCTTGTAATGTTCCGCTCCCTTCCTGTTCGTTTTCTGTATATTCCTGTTTTCCCTCCGTGTCACGTTGGATCCTTTTGTCCGTGTTTTCCCCGCTGCTGTGGTCTGGGCGTTTCCTTCTCTGTCTTGTTCGTCTGGTTGTCTTACTTCCGCCTTTTCACTCCGTCCCCCCTCGTTGCATGCATTTCCTCACCTGGTGTTTCTTAATCACTCCCGTTTATTTTCCACACCTGTTCCTTGTTTAGTTCTGTCATTAACCTCACTATTTATTCCTTCGGCTGGCTGCCAGTCGGCGCCAGTTCGTTAACTATCGTCACGCGGTGTTAATGCTCGTTGTTTGCCTGGTCGCGTTCAAAGAACTACTCGCTTGGTTGTGGGATATTATCCCCTTGCAGCTAGAGTTCCGCTCCTAACTACAGTCTGGTAGTTATCCTCCAAGTCATTTCTTGTTGTACATGCAGCTAACCTGTTTCCCCCTCTCCTCCATCTAACCCAGCTCCCATTCTCCCGTGGCAGTGTTCGTTTCCCCCCGTTTTCGTTGTGTGTGTTGCGGTACTCCACCTCCAGCTCGTGTAGGCTCCGGGTTGGCGTGTTACCTGGCTACCCTCCAGTTGTTCCTGTCCGGCCGAAGAAGCCAACTAGTTCTTCGGTTCCGGTTCCGGGAGCTCTGGAGACCAGTCAGCTCCTTCCGGACCTACCGCAGCTACGCCACACTACCCAGCCCTGCCGTGCTTTACCAACCACCTACCTCTCAAGCCCTGCACCTCCGTGAGAACCTCCCGGTCATTTCCGTGCCTTCCCTTGCACTAACCCCACCTGCTTTGTTTTGTTCTGTACCGGTGCAGTCATTCCGGTCCAGTTCCTGTCCTGCCGTAGTGAGCCGCTCCCCAGCTAGTCCAGTCCAGTCCAGGTGTGAGCCGTGCACCTACCTGTCCAGTCCAGTTCCGGTTTGGAACAATCCGTTCCAGACCCTGCTTCCCGTGTGGACCTCCCGGTCCAGTTCCAGTCCAGTCCAGTTCCGGTTTGGAACAAATCCGTTCCAGACCCTGATTCCAGTGTGACCTCCCGGTCCAGTTCCAGTCCTGTCCAGTTCCGGTTTGGAACAAATCCGTTCCAGACCCTGATTCCAGTGTGGACCTCCCGGTCCAGTTCCAGTCCAGTCCAGTTCCGGTTTGGAACACACCCGTTCCAGATCCTGATTCCAGTGTGGACCTCCCGGTCCAGTTCCAGTCCAGTCCAGTTCCGGTTTGGAACATTCCGTTCCAGATCCTGATTCCCAAAGTGGACCTCCCGGTCCAGTTCCAGTCCAGTCCAGTTCCGGCTTGGAACGAACGTTCCAGACCTGCCAGCCCAGCTCCGGCTTGGAGCAGCCCGTCCCGGGCTTCCTTGCTGTTCCAGCGTAATATTGTGTATTGCCTTTTCTGTACAGTGTTGGGACTACCCCAACACTTAATTTAATAAACCCCCCTTTTTTGTGAATCTGTCTCCTGGTCGTTGCACTTGGGTTCGTCTCGTTCCGGGTTCGTAACAGAACGAACTGGCCAAAAATCATGGACCCAGCCGACCTGGAGCAAATTCGTCACGCCTTCTCCTGCCAAACTGCGGTCAGCGACCAACAGGGCCGACGTTTGGATGACGTGTTGGAGGTGCTGAGGGGCATCACGGAGCAAGTGGCGCAGCTAGCTCTTCACCAGCCGCTTCCGCGTATTCCTATGGGCCCTACACCGCCCGCGCCGGATCCGCCGGTGGATCCTTCTGTTCCCACTTCTCTCCGAGAGCCCCGCGTTCAACATCCAGAGTTATACCGCGGGGGATTGGGAAAGTGTCGCGAATTCCTGATGAAATGCGACATAGTATTCCGGATGCAGCCCTCCTCCTTCGCCTCCGACCCATGTAAGATCGCCTTCATAATGAGCAGTTTGGGAGGAGGTGCCCTGGAGTGGGCTACATCCATTTGGGACAGCCAAGTCGCGCTCTGCAACAACTTCGCCGCCTTCACCGCTGAGATGCGGCGTGTATTCGATCACCCTACCTGTGGGCGAGACGCAACTCAACGCCTACTTCAGGTCCGTCAAGGAAGCCGTAGCGTTGCTGAAATGGCAATCCAATTCCGTACCCTCGCAGCGGAGTCCGGATGGAATGACACCGCCCTTCAGGGGGCTTTCCGCCAGGCGCTGAGCGAAGAGTTAAAGGACCAACTTGCCACCCGCGAAGAATCCACGTCACTCAATTGCCTTATTAGCCTGGCCATCGCTATTGACAACCGTCTCCGTATCCGGGCCCGTGAGCGAGGGGGGAACTCCGGTCATCAGCATCAGCAACACATACGCTCACACCCTTCTGCCTCTGGATCCAGAGCGGCGTCTGGGGTCTCTGAGGAAGAGCCCATGCAACTGGGCAGAGTTGCGGTCAACGCCGAGGAGCGCCAACGTCGCCTGCGATCTAGATCCTGTTTTTACTGTGGCAAACCAGGCCACCAGATCGCCTCATGCCCCATTCGCCCAAAAGAGTAGGCTCGCCAGTTAAACTGGGCGTACTGACGAGCCCAATCATACCTTGCCATGCAGCTCAGAATCGCCTTGTCTTCAAGGCCACTCTCCTTTGGAGGGACAAGTCCGAAGTCTCGTCGGCCCTTATCGACTCTGGTGCCGACGCTAACTTCATGGACATCACCTTCGCCAGGAGGGCCGGCATCCCCACGGAACTGCTACCCTCTCCCATTACTGCTTTTGCCTTAGACGGTAGGAGTCTGGGGTTAGTCACCCACTCCACCGTTCCAGTACAGCTCGTTTTATCCGGCAATCATCGGGAGAGTATTCAACTTCTGCTCATCAACTCTAAACAATCCTCCATAGTTTTGGGTCAGACCTGGCTCCGCCTTCACAACCCTCACATCGACTGGCAAGCCGGTCGTATCCTGGCGTGGAGTGGTCACTGTCTGGCTAGCTGTCTTCGTTCCGCTCTCCCCCCTCCGGGATCCAAGAATTCCAGCACCAACCTACCCGAACCCGATCTGTCCAACGTTCCCAAGCAATATCACGACCTCTGCCTTACCTTTTCAAAATCACGCGCTCTGTCCCTACCTCCTCACCGACCCTACGATTGTTGCATTGACCTGCTGGCGGGAGCCAAGCTTCCGTCTGGTCGTCTCTACAGTCTGTCGGGTCCGGAGAAACTCTCCATGGAGGAGTATATTCATGAGTCCCTCGCCTCGGGCATCATCCGCCCTTCCTCCTCTCCTGTTGGTGCTGGGTTCTTTTTTGTGGGGAAAAAGGACGGCTCACTACGGCCCTGCATCGACTACCGGGGGCTCAATCAAATTACCATCCGCAACAAATATCCTCTTCCCCTTATTAACACTGCCTTTGAACCCCTCTCGCAGGCCGTCATTTTCACCAAGCTCGACCTCCGTAATGCGTACCATTTGGTGCGTATACGGGAGGGGGATGAATGGAAGACTGCCTTCAATACCCCGTTGGGCCACTACGAGTACCTGGTGGTCCCCTTCGGCCTTACTAACGCCCCGGCAGTCTTCCAGGGCATGGTGAATGACGTCCTGCGAGACCTGTTGGGGAAGACTGTTTTCGTGTATATCGATGATATTTTGATTTTTTCTAAGTCCCCCCAGGAGCACATTCTCCATGTCCGGGAGGTTCTCCAGCGCCTGCTTGAAAACCAGCTCTTCGTTAAGGCAGAGAAGTGCTCCTTCCACGTCTCCTCAGTCCCGTTCCTCGGCTTCATCATCGAGGAGGGCAGCATCCGGGCGGATCCCGCCAAGATCAAGGCGGTGACAGAATGGCCTCAACCCACCTCTCGTAAGCACCTGCAACAGTTTCTTGGTTTTGCCAATTTTTATCGTAGGTTCATCCGTAATTACAGTGTCATTGCTGCTCCCCTAACCAAACTCACCTCCACTGCTTTTTCTTTTTGTTGGAACTCCGAGGCCCAGCTCGCGTTTGAACGCCTTAAGGCTCGGTTTTCCTCGGCCCCTATTCTTTGTCACCCTGACCCCACTCGCCAATTTACGATTGAGGTGGATGCCTCCGACACCGGCGTGGGGGCCATTCTGTCCCAACGAGCCGCCTTGGACAACAAGCTCCATCCCTGTGCTTTCTTCTCCCGGAGGCTGTCCTCCGCCGAGCGGAACTATGATGTCGGGGATCGGGAGCTTCTGGCCATCAAGCTGGCTCTTGAGGAGTGGCGCCACTGGCTGGAGGGGGCAGGTAGCCCCTTTATTGTTTTAACTGACCACCAAAACCTTATTTATCTAAAGTCTGCTAAGAGGCTTAATGCCAGACAGGCTAGGTGGTCATTATTCTTTGCCCGATTTAATTTTTCTGTGTCCTTCCGCCCCGGTTCCCGCAATATCAAAGCGGATGCATTATCCCGTGTTTTTTCCCTTCCCTCCAGTCCTGCTGACCCCGAGCCTATTCTACCGGCTTCCTGTATGGTGGCTGCGGTCTCCTGGACGATTGAGGAGGTTGTGAGGTCCGCCCAGACTTCCCACCCTGACCCCCGTAGTAACCCTAACTCCTCCCTGTTTGTTCCCAACTCCGTCCGCTCCCAGGTCCTTGAGTGGGTTCACGCCTCCTGTCTGGCGTGTCACCCAGGTGTTGCCAGAACGACCACCCTCGTCAGGAGGAGTTTTTGGTGGCCCACGCTCAAGGAGGATACCCGTGCTTTTGTCCTGGCCTGCGCGGTGTGCGCCAGGAGCAAGGCTTCCCACCAGCCTCCCTCTGGTCTTCTCCTTCCCCTCCCTGTCCCGGGCCGTCCTTGGAGCCACATTGGCGTTGACTTCGTCACCGGTCTGCCATTGTCAGAGGGCAACTCTGTCATTCTGACAATTGTGGATCGGTTCTCCAAGGCGGTTCACTTTGTTCCCCTCCCTAAGCTCCCGTCCGCCCTCGAAACTGCGGAGCTCCTGGTGTCACAGGTGGTCAGGCTGCACGGGATCCCATCCGACATTGTGTCGGACCGTGGGCCCCAATTCTCCTCCCAGGTGTGGAGGGCGTTCTGTGTAGCCCTGGGGGCCTCGGCCAGTCTGTCGTCTGGTTTTCATCCCCAGTCTAACGGCCAGGCAGAGAGGGCGAACCAGGACCTGGGGGCCGCCCTGCGGTGCGTCACTGCACGCAATCCCGCCTCCTGGAGCCGTTTTCTTCCCTGGGTAGAGTACGCCCATAACTCCCTTAAGAGTGCGTCTACAGGGTTGTCCCCGTTCGAGTGCTCATTAGGTTACCAACCCCCTCTCCTGTCGGCCCAGGAGGCCGAGGTAGCAGTCCCCTCCGTTAAGTCCCACATCCTCAAGTGCAAACGCATGTGGAGACTTGCACGCACCGCACTCCTGCGTTCTAATTCCCGTTCTCAACGTCTGGCGGACCTGCACAGGACCGCAGCCCCTAAATACAGAGCCGGGCAGCAGGTCTGGCTTTCCACATTCCCTTCCCTCCTCCTCTAAGAAACTTCGGCCCCGGTTTATTGGTCCCTTCCCTGTTGTTTGTCTCATTAACCCGGTTTCCGTTAAACTCTCCCTCCCTTCCTCCCTCAAGGTCTACCCCGTTTTTCATGTGTCACAGATCAAGCCTGTCGCCTCCAGCCCCCTCAGTGCCCCTACCCTCCCTCCTCCACCCGTCCGGGTCATCGACAACGCCCCGGCCTACACGGTGGACCGCATTATCGACATCCGCCGTAAGGGTCGGGGTTTTCAATACCTCGTGGACTGGGAGGGGTATGGTCCTGAGGAGCGGTCGTGGCTCCACAGGAGCCTCATCCTGGATCAATCATTGATCCAGGATTTCCACAGTCGCTTCCCTCTCAAGACCAGGCCGCCAGGTACGCCAGGGGGCGTACGTTGAGGGGGGGGGTACTGTAATGTTCCGCTCCCTTCCTGTTCGTTTTCTGTATATTCCTGTTTTCCCTCCGTGTCATGTTGGATCCTTTTGTCCGTGTTTTCCCCGCTGCTGTGGTCTGGGCGTTTCCTTCTCTGTCTTGTTCGTCTGGTTGTCTTACTTCCGCCTTTTCACTCCGTCCCCCCTCGTTGCATGCATTTCCTCACCTGGTGTTTCTTAATCACTCCCGTTTATTTTCCACACCTGTTCCTTGTTTAGTTCTGTCATTAACCTCACTATTTATTCCTTCGGCTGGCTGCCAGTCGGCGCCAGTTCGTTAACTATCGTCACACGGTGTTAATGCTCGTTGTTTGCCTGGTCGCGTTCAAAGAACTACTCGCTTGGTTGTGGGATATTATCCCCTTGCAGCTAGAGTTCCGCTCCTAACTACAGTCTGGTAGTTATCCTCCAAGTCATTTCTTGTTGTACATGCAGCTAACCTGTTTCCCCTCTCCTCCATCTAACCCAGCTCCCATTCTCCCGTGGCAGTGTTCGTTTCCCCCCGTTTTCGTTGTGTGTGTTGCGGTACCTCCACCTCCAGCTCGTGTAGGCTCCGGGTTGGCGTGTTACCTGGCTACCCTCCAGTTGTTCCTGTCCGGCCGAAGAAGCCAACTAGTTCTTCGGTTCCGGTTCCGGGAGCTCTGGAGACCAGTCAGCTCCTTCCGGACCTACCGCAGCTACGCCACACTACCCAGCCCTGCCGTGCTTTACCAACCACCTACCTCTCAAGCCCTGCACCTCCGTGAGAACCTCCCGGTCATTTCCGTGCCTTCCCTTGCACTAACCCCACCTGCTTTGTTTTGTTCTGTACCGGTGCAGTCATTCCGGTCCAGTTCCTGTCCTGCCGTAGTGAGCCGCTCCCCAGCTAGTCCAGTCCAGTCCAGGTGTGAGCCGTGCACCTACCTGTCCAGTCCAGTTCCGGTTTGGAACAATCCGTTCCAGACCCTGCTTCCCGTGTGGACCTCCCGGTCCAGTTCCAGTCCAGTCCAGTTCCGGTTTGGAACAAATCCGTTCCAGACCCTGATTCCAGTGTGACCTCCCGGTCCAGTTCCAGTCCTGTCCAGTTCCGGTTTGGAACAAATCCGTTCCAGACCCTGATTCCAGTGTGGACCTCCCGGTCCAGTTCCAGTCCAGTCCAGTTCCGGTTTGGAACACACCCGTTCCAGATCCTGATTCCAGTGTGGACCTCCCGGTCCAGTTCCAGTCCAGTCCAGTTCCGGTTTGGAACATTCCGTTCCAGATCCTGATTCCCAAAGTGGACCTCCCGGTCCAGTTCCAGTCCAGTCCAGTTCCGGCTTGGAACGAACGTTCCAGACCTGCCAGCCCAGCTCCGGCTTGGAGCAGCCCGTCCCGGGCTTCCTTGCTGTTCCAGCGTAATATTGTGTATTGCCTTTTCTGTACAGTGTTGGGACTACCCCAACACTTAATTTAATAAACCCCCCTTTTTTGTGAATCTGTCTCCTGGTCGTTGCACTTGGGTTCGTCTCGTTCCGGGTTCGTAACACTGCTATCAGTACACCGCATTCAACATAAAAGAGATGAACGAGAAGACCTTTCTTAACTCTTAATTTTTCAGTTGGCGTAGAGTCTTTCTTGGGCTTTCTTTATTAGGTGGCTGGAGTTTAGGTTGCTACTGATGTGTGTTCCAAAGAACTTGGGAGTCGGTTATGGGGATTGGTTCATTGTCGATGAGAATAGGTGTATTTGTTGACTTTTCTGTTCTGAAATTGATGATGATCTTGTTTGTCTTTTTTGCATTCAAGACCAGGCCATTTTCCTTGCGCCATGCGACTGTCCTCTCTACCTCTTGCCGGGAGGCTGCCTCGTTGTCCCTTGATATTAGTCCTACAATGGTGGTGTCATCTGCATATACCCACTGAGCACAAACTCAGATATAAATGTTAAAATGGTGAAATATGGAATACCATGCAAGCTCTCATTTGGCCCTTTTTAGACTGGCTAAAATCTACAATATAAATGTGCACATTTTATGTTATAATTTTCATATGTGATTCAGTTTTAAATTCAAAGACAAACAATATGGATTAATGTGGATGCATTTCTAAAAATGTCATTGCTTTGGCAAGCGAAATCCGGCCTTCACCGCATGAAGTGTATCACTTAAAATGACAAAACATTTAGCCGATTTGTTGCCACAAGAAGCTTGTGCAAACAACATGACACAAGTTTCTATCCTAGGCAGGCAGAGTGTTTACCCAAAAATAATGTTGCATGAATTTGTGCTATGCGCATGTGTGTGGACTTGAGAGTCAACAACTTGCCTGTCCATGTCATGGTTAGTGGCTGTCTCCTTTTGTTTCTACTATGGTTTTCCGTTTGGCGTCGTCTGAAGCTCTATCGGATTTTTTCTTCCTCCGTTCCGGTGTTTGGATCTCTCCGGGTCATTATCTCCGACACCTGTGTTTGGTTTCCGTCGGCTATAAATAGAGCTTAACTTCCGCTTTCCGATGCTTCTAGATTGTTGTGGAGTTATTACTAGAAAGCCGGTATTGGTATAGGTATAAGTCTTTAGCTTCTGTATCTCTGTTTGGTGTCATACAGAGACACAGCTATTTGTATAAGTTATAGGATTAGAATTTCTGGTTTTCTGTCCTATCGTCCTCTATTCTTTTCTTTTTGCCTGCAGCCTGTTTATTCTTTGTTCAGCTCCTTAGCCGACTGAGCTGTAGTTACAGGCTTGCTATTTTGTTAGTTTCTTTTCAGTTTTCTCGACCTCTTATATACGCAGATCAATTAGTGCGTGAGGTTCTTTCTTTTTGTTTGTTTCTCTCTGTTTTAGCGAATTCTCGCCTCCGTTTGAGGTTTTTTTGTGTTAGCCTTGTGCTGGGGAAGTTTTGCTCCCGCTTTTCAGTTTCCCTTTCTTCCCCTGGTGTGGTTTAATTCCGCTTCTGTGGCGTGTCTTTTAGATACGCTTTCTGAATCCTTATCTGTCGCGTTTGGTTCTCTATTTTCTAACCTAAAACCTGACAGTCCATGCTCGTTTATGATATCATTCATTAAACACTACAACACACAGGTAAGCATGTGGCGATGGCTCAGTGGAAAAGCACTAGTCTTCAGATTTGTGGATTGTGAGTTCGATTCCTGCTTGCTGTGTTTTTTTACATGAAAAAATTTGGTTGAAACGTGGTCTAAACAAGAACTCTTGAAAGAGGTCTACAAATAGATGTAGAAACTGCAATACACTGACTGCAATAGATGTTTATTTTATGGCTTTTAGCCGGAAAACTGCTCGTTGGGAGGGACGAGGTGCTCTAGTAGCTCAACCAGGTAAATTGCATGTCATCAGCGATTCCTGTTCTCCACCAGGACATGGGTTCAAATCCAGCTCAAGATAAACCTCAAAGGCCATTCTCTCTTTCCCTCTGATTTTCTAGTCTCTCATTGATTACTATCCAATAAGGTCAAAATGCCACAAAAATATATTTAAAGGGGACTACATATCACCATCTAACTCCGCCATGGCCAGTCCCAAGCCCGGAAGTGAAAGGAGGAGGGTTAGGCATCAGAGCTGGCAACTCAGCCTGTAAAACTCCCTTGCTGAAAGTCATGATGGATACAAAACAGCAGCAGATTCAGATATGGCTAGGGCATTCCCCAGAAGCGACGCTCATCATCGAACACTGGAGGATGTGAGAAATCAGCAAGGGTTACCGCCGGTCCAACGGAGGCGACTAAAGAAGAGAGTTGGAACAATCCGTTTTGCATCTTGGAATGTCGGAACCATGACAGGGAGAAGCAGAGAATTGGCGGAGGCAATGAAAAGGAGGCGGGTATCCGTGGCATGTGTGCAGGAGACACAATGGAAGGGACAGAGCACAAGAGAGATTGGAGGAGGATATAAACTCTTCTACTCAGGTGGTAGAGAAGGAAGAAATTGAGTCTGTATTATCTTGAATGAGGAGCTCAAACAGCAAGTGGTGGATGTCAGCAGGGAGTCAGACAGACTGATGAGAGTCAAGATCATATGGGGAAGGAGTATCCTGCATATCATCTCTGGGTACGCCCCCCAAGTTGGATGCTCAGAACAAGACAAGGAGGAATTCCGAGAACATCTGGATAATGCTAGAAATGGCGGAGAGTCTGGAACTTTTCTTTGTTAATACTGGATTCCAGAAAAGGGAAGAACATCTGGTGAAATAAAAGTGGAGTAGGCAGGACACAGATTGACTATTTATTGGTACGTAGAAAAGACCGAAAGCAAGTGAAAGATGCAAAGGTAATACCTGGAGAAGCAGTAGCCCACCAACACACGAATGCTAGTGATGGACCTGTTTGATAGGGGGAAGGTGAGAAAGAGAAGCCAGGACCAGAGAGAAAGGAAGATCAGAATTTTGAAACTGAAAGAGTCGGTAGCGGAGTACCAGGACAGGGTCAGGGGCAAGATGACCAACGCAGGCACCGATGATCTCTGGAAGACCTTAAAGAGGGTACTGGTGGAAGAAGCAGCAGAGGTGTGTGGGAGAACATCTGGGAAAGGCAGACAGGAGAAGGAAACTTGATGGTGGTCAGACGAAGTTCAGAACAGCATCAAGAAGAAGAAGGCTGCCTTCAAGGAGTGGCAGGGGGATAGAGAAAACCAGGAAAAGAGGGACCGCTACAAGGCAGCAAAGAAGGAAGCCCGAAGATCAGTGGCAGAAGCAAAGGAGCAAGCCACAAAGGAGTGGTATGAGGAGATGGAAACACCGGAGGGAGAGAAAAGGGTTTACAAGGTAGTGAAACAACGGGAAAGAGCAAGAAGAGACATCCCAATTATGAAGGTGATCAAAGACAGGGAAGGGAACATCTTAGTTGAGGAAGAAATGGTTAGAGCTAGGTGGAAAGAATACTGCAAAATGCTGCTAAACGAAAGCAGCGGGACCATCCAAAGTAACCATCGAAATGATCAAAGCACTCAGACACCAGGGAGTCTGTTGGTCCCACTGGATCCTCGAGAACATCTGGAATATGCCAGAAGACTGGGGGGGAAAGTGTACTGGCTCCAATCTACAAACAAAAAGGAGATGTGCTCGATTGCGGGAACTACAGGGGAATCAAACTCATGGAGCAGATGCTGAAGATCACCGAAAGGATCCTGGACAAGAAAATCAGAGAAGTCACGAACATCAATCAAATGCAGTTTGGCTTTCGACCTAAACGGGGCACTACTGATGCTATTTTCATCTTCAGACAACTGCAAGAGAAGTATCTGGAAAAGAACAAGCAACTTTACCATGCGTTCGTTGACCTGGAAAGGCATACAACAGAATCCCCCGGGAGTTAGTCTGCTGGAGTTTACGCAAGAAAGGAGTACCTGAACACTTGATAAACATCATCCGGAACACCTACTACCGAATAACAACTAAGGTCAAAACAGTACAAGGAATGACGGAGAGCTTCAAAGTTTAGGTTGGCCTTCATCAAGGGTCAGCACTAAGTCCGTTATTATTTGTCATCGTCTTGGACGTCATCAGCCAAGAATGCCGAACCGGCCTTCTCTGGGAAATGCTGTTTGCAGACGACTTTGGGATCACGGCAAAAATGGAGAAAGATCTGCAAAACCAACTTAAAAATTAGCAGAGAAGTCTGGAACAAAAAAGAATGAAGATGAATGTGAAAAAGACAGTATTAATGACCAGCGGGAAGAGTAAGACCAAGAGAAAAATCAACATCAAGGATACAAGGGGAGTAACCTTGAGCCAAGTACCTGTGTACACTTTGTGTACCTGGGAAGTACTGTGGATAGCAATGGAGGCAGTGAGAAGGATGTGAGGCATAGAGTGAAGGCAGGCTGGAAGAAATGGAGGGAGGTCACTGGTGTAACATATGACAAGAAGTTACCATTAATAATGAGGATTAATCTCTTAATACCAAGGGCAAAATATACCAATTCTGGCCTGTTTTTACTAGTGACTATAACAAAGCTGTTTATCTCAAAAACTGTAAAGGCTACAAATATGGTTCATAGCTTTTTTTTTTTTTAAAACAGAGAACTGCACTATTATGACTAAGCAGTCATAATTCATATACATACAATCTTTGCTACTTAATTACAACAATTTATGTACAGAAATTGTGAAAAAACTAAAAAACGGGTACCTACATTCAAATATGGTGTCAATATCTCAAACCATTCAAATTCTACAGAGCTTTTTTTCAGGTGAACCATTTCGGTTAGCAAAGTTGGCACAAATTGTGCCAAATTGTGCAAAATGGCAAGGTTCCAGAAAAGTCTCAATATGATTAATTTTTTTAAGTTTTACAATAAAACTTGATAATTGGCAATAAAAATTCGTTTTTAGATGTTTTTGGTGTGTTTCATATTACACAACTAGCCTACCAGTGGTCCCCAAAAAGCTCTCCAAACCCATGTAGCAGCACAGTGAATCTTGTATTCCACCAGAGCCTCATTAGCCAGAAATGAGTCCAACTATATTTAAACGGGATCAAATCTACACCACTTTCCTACATAAAATAAACCCCTGCATAATAATCAACAACAAACTCATCCTCATGTTATCTCTCCCTCATGTTACGTCATGCATAAATTGCTCATTCGTTTACCTGCACAGCCTGCTGTACTGCATACATAATTTACTAATGTGGAACAATAATTTCTAAACAAACACTTCAGACGCCATCATTCAAAAGAAACTCGGAACAGCTCGGCTCAGACACAAATAGATTGCCAGCTTCTATGTGTAATTTTGCTGGCTAGCTTTCCATTGTTACAATATAGTAATGTTAGCTATATTCATTTAATTCAGAGGGATTTGTTTTATACATAACAGTGAATTTGCACTGGTATACCGGCAAAAAAATATGTTGCCTTACCACTCAGCGTCACTGAGACAACATCGCAAAAACATCTTTGGGCTAGGACCTGCTGCACGGAGAAACGCCTGAATAACCTAGACATAACTAACCAAAAACTGTATGAAAGAGACTGTAAAGTAAAAAGATGAACAGCCACCATTACCTAATGAATTATACTTTTCTAAACGGAATGTAGCGAGCTGCTACAAGCTAAAAACACTCTTAACTCGACGTTTTGGGCTTAAAAACCACTTTCCCAGAAGGAATGGATATATCTTAAAGATATTTAATCAAAATATTGAGGTGAGCAGTTTATTATATATTATTAAATTAATGAAATGTATAATTTAATAATTTCCGTCACGCCCGCGTTACCGCTAGGGGGCGTTTGGCAGCAAGAGGTTAAGGTATACAAGACAGTCATCAGACTAATCCTCCTGTACGGAGCTGAAACGTTTAGGAATGTTCTGAGGACTTGAAGGGAACTCAACATTATGACATCCAGGGAACGCATTGCAACTGTGACATTTATGGGATGTTCCCGGAATGTTCTTTTGTTATCTTGGAGTAACATTCCCCTATACACCCCAGAATGTTCCCAATGTAATGTTCTGCAATGACATTACAGGGCTGTATAGGGAACGTTCTTTAAAAATCCCAAACGTTCCTCGTTACCTGGGTATCAAGCTAACTATAAAAAAATATATACCAAAAGCAAATAGGCTACTATAACTGTAAGCTAGCTATATCACTCGCTCGCTCTATCTATCACCTCTCCACACAGATCAACCGCTGCACTGCCTGCCCTTGCTCCAAAACTTCAAGGTATAGCCACCGAACTATCGGTGGGCATAGCTGTACAGGTTTCTATTTAGTCACCGGGAGGAATAAGTCAGCTGGAGGAAATTTCTGGCCAATCACAGATTGAACGTGCAGTACCTAACATTTTACCACTAGAGATACTTTTGAGCCAGATTCTTAAAGTTTATGCTTTTTTGCGCTGACTGCAGTAATTTGTCAAGATTTGGACCAAGATCAATCAGTAATACTTAGAAAAAACCAAATGTATCAGTTATCATCTAAAATAAGTTGTTTTAGTGCTTTGTTACCCTTTATAATTAATTTCATGAGATTAATTATACCTTCGCACCATTTGGTTACCGTATGAGGTTCTATATATATTCTCAACACTAGTTGGCGCTCATGTGAGAGTATGCATGTATAATTACATAATTGGTAACCCAATATGAAGCTATATAAATTTTGTTATATATTCAGCACATTCATTGGTGCTTCCAAGTGATGACTGTTAAAACATACATGTTTTAACTATCTGTCCTCACTTCCAAATTCTTAATGTAAACTACACTACACCCTGCACTATAAAAAACTCAAAATGAAACCTGGGTGGGAGCAACAAAATTTAACACAGAAAAGATAATTGTGCATTTAATTGTTGTTCATCTTCTACCTCACAATTACACAAATTAGGGCAATTATGTAGTTCATCCACTTAGTGAAGAAGTTTATGAGACTTAGTCATGAAAACTAACTTGAAACATGGTTGTATGCATACAAATTTGAAGTATATAAGGCACAATTGGGGATTTTTCTGAGATTGCCTCATTAGTATGAGAATTAAGCAAATTATGCAAAACCCTAATTGAGGACTTTTGAGCTATGCAATCAGTGACCATCCAAGAATGTTTCCTGAAAAATTAAGCTTTCTACATTTTTTTCCAAACCTCATGTAGGGATTCACCTAATGGTGTTGCGCTACACATGTTAATTGTTTGAATACAAATCTAATATTTATTGCGGAGTAGAGTCAAATCAAGAAAGGACCATCATGGATTTTAAAGGCACACAATGTTTCGTAACACTGGACCTGCCTTGCTGTAAACGGTAGTCACAGACCATGATCATCATTAACTCTCTTCATCATTAACCTGATTGTAACCTGTCTGAACTCACACTGGTTGGAATTAATTTTGAACCACGGGTGGCCCATTGTTGTTGCATTCCTGATGCAAAGATGAGGAGAGTAATGACTAAAAGAGCCAGATTTCACAAACTACAAAATGTTCAATGTTTAACTGCATTTTACCCGTTGCACTCATTTTCTTAGTTGTATTAACAATATGAATTGATTTAACAATGCACATTTGGATTTGAGTGATGGGATCCTGTGCCAAGTTACTTCTTAAATTAATACAATTATCAATAATATTGTCCAAAATCAGGTTGTGGTACAGCTTGACGATGCGAATGATCTGATATGTTGCGTAAACGCATAGATAATGAACAATGTAACAATATAAAATATAACACATCAGATGCTTTCTCATCCCGTCGTACCCCCCCCCCCCCCCCCCCACACACACACACACAAATTCATACAAAAATATTTTCAGGCATGATTTAAGGGGTTACCTGCAGCTTTATTCTCACAATAATTACATGATATACATAATGTTTCATTGAAACAAGAGTAGCACTGGTAGGAATGCTCCCTCTTTGCCCAAGGTTGACCGACTAGGACATACACTCTCCAACCCTTTCATCATTTGCATACATCATTTAATACTGTATACAGAGAAACAGGACAGACATCAATTCTACAGTCAACACAAATCACTTGAAACTGAAAATCAGACAGGGGTTGGCGCTCTTCTTCCTGGTGTAATGGTCCCTCTGAAAGAGTTAGTGCTATGAGGATTGGATTTCTCTACAGTTAAAAAAGCTAACCGTGGGCCATTCCTCAATGTGGGGGATTTCACATGGCAAGTACTTAAGTGTAATTTACCAGTCATTTACACATCTCCAACACATCTTTGCAAATTGACAAAAGATAAAACAAAAATAAAGCCTATATACAGTTCAGCTGGTATATACATATATACAATATATAAATATAGTAAAATAGATTAAATTACATAGATTTCTTGTTCCATAAATAACTGGACAGTAATAGTTATTGAGGATGGGTGAAGTTTGCGGAGGAAGCATGGTACCGTTGATTATATGATAACAGTGTGCCTGTCAATGCTATGGTCCAGCATGGGTTAGCTCATACGAGGAAGTTAGCATCGTAGACTCCTATGAGCACCCTCAAACACTATTCAGAAAATTATTAGACAAAGTTGGGGTTTGTTTTAACCCTGCAAGGACATCTACTGGTTCTGCTATATCCAACAAGCTGGCTTGCCCCAGCACTTTTCTGTTTGGATGCCACTCTGTATGATTGTTTTGGTTATGTGCAGTCTTTGCAGGCTTTTAATACTACCACTGAATGATACCACCAATAACAACAATACATAAGTGTATTTGATGACTAAAGCTCCTTCTGTATACTAGTTTGCTTGATGGTGAACATGTGTGCTTAAAGCTGTAGCTTTGCCACTGCCACATCTGTGAGACAGGCATAATTTCAAGTTTTTGTGGAATTATTCTTTCCAAGAGTTTCATAAATAAAGCTGTTGTTATGTCCGCCAGCAAATTCAAAACAGCCTGGTGGTAAATACTGCTAAACTGTCTTAACTTCATCCATAAACAGACAGCAATGTAGAGTGAGCTGAACAGTTAAGTGCTTAAAATTACATTGACACCAGTTACAAAGGTTTTTGGCAAAATAAAAAAAATGAGTGAACAGCCTGAATTATTTGCCATATTGGCAAACACTTTCATTGTTGCTAAAGTCCTTCTGACTTTGAAGCTCTTGAGGATCAGAACCCACACCAACCCCGGCTCCAGGTGACTGATGCAGGGCCAGCTGTATAGCTGTGTCCATCAGCTCCCAGTGGAGAAATCCGTATTTTCTGTGTTGGAACAGAGGGACTTGTGTGTCCTTATTTTAGGCCCAATCAAAAGTTTACACTGTACTGAAACTAAACCAAAATAAAAAACATAATATTTCAAACAAAAACTGCCAATTTTGTGGCCTACAAGCATAGCATTCTCTCTGGGAATGGTGTGTGTATGTATGTATGTGTGTGTGTGTGTGTGTGTGTGTGTGTATGTATATATATATATATATATATACACACACACACATATACACACACACACTAGAGTTCAAAGGTTTGGAATCGCAGACATTTTTATGTTTTTGAAAGAAATTGATACTTTTATTCACCAAGGTAGCATTAAATTGATCAAAAATACAGTCAAGACATTGATAATGTTACAAAGTACTATTTATATTTCATTCCATTTGTCCCCCCCGCCCCCCACCCATTTTAGGACACAAAAATACTCTTACAAGCGATACTATGACCTCTCTGCATTTGAATTAATTTCTATGGGAATTGGGGGGTGGGACTAGATTAAGCTGTAAATTACGTGGGAATAGTATGGAACACATGGTTGGCTAAATGGCTGTAAGTCATCAAGGGTCTGAGGTATCGAACAAGCCTCAAATCATCACTCTGCTGCCAGATATGCAGTAGCTATGGATGGATCATTTAAAGGGCTGTTTTTCCTGACTTATTTTTCCAGAGTTCCATATGAAAACAGCCCTTAAAGTGAGATATCAAGAGTCGTTTGATGTTGTTGGGTCACAGACATCAGGAAGTCATGGCATGCAAAGGATATGCAACCAAATATTAAATATGATGACTTTATTTAAATTTATGCTCATTACTTTTGGTGCCCTAAAATGGGGGGGAGATGTGCAAAAATGGCTACAATTGGCCCTTTGCTAAGCCCTGCCCCCCCTTAGTTACTGTTGTATACTCCGACAAGCCTTACGTTTTGAACGTTCCACCTCATAGGGAACCATTAAAACTAAGCTGAAACTCAAACTCCTCTAGTTTTTACAGCTATTGATCAACTAAAAAACAAAATGGCCAAGACTAATCAAGAGACCCTCGGTGCCCCCTGGGCACTTTCTTTGATCAATACATGAGAACTACGTAGAAACGACCTTGTAGTGTAACAAGCGGCTCTGAAAAGTGTCCTTCCTTGCTGCATCCTCACCAGATTGAGCTCGAGCGAGCCCTATTGTTCATAACACTATTCAACGTCTGATTCTCCGGTAGTTTCTATTTTCTAAACCTACTGATAAATCATCAAGTTTAATGGAAAGACTTCACTGTAGGCTTCACCGACTGTCGCTGCGAAAACTTGCTGTAGGTTACAGTAGGTTAGGTTGATTAATGTTAGTTTGTTTATTTATTTATTAACATTAATTTATTTATATTTTATTTGGCTAGAAAGCTAGCTAACTAACGTTAGCTATGACAGTTCCGTCAGCTATTCTTGACCAGTTTTGGTCAAATGGGGTAGGGCAAATCTCTGCTAGATGCAGACAGCATGGTCTGCAATATGCCATGGAGGGCTACACACGACGTGCGAGTTATCGCCAACAATACTGAAGCGATATTGAAGTGTTACCGATCTCAGAGGAAGAGAGAGAAGCTGCACCTCCTGACAGTTTAGATCCGTATCTGCTTATGGTGTTAACGTTACATTTCAGTTTTTAGTAGGCTAGCTAGCTAGCTAGATCTTAACTATTAGTACTAAATAATAATTAGTTAACTAGCTAACTCATGTAACCTTAAGTATATAACATACCACAACGTTTAATAATGAAACATGACTTGGAACAAACATAAGTGTGTCTGCTGATATTGTTGACCAAAAAGTCGCACACTCTAATATTTCGTTGGAGCGCCTTTAGCTTTGATTACGGTGCGCATTTGTTGTGGCATTGTTTCGACAACCTTATGCAATGTCACAACATTTATTTCCATCCAGAGTAGCATAAGTTTTTGGCTGGGATCTTGTATTGAGATCTTGACGGGAGAGTCGAACCACTCCTTAAAGTGTTCTCCAGCACATCCCAAAGACTTTCAATGGGGTTAAGGTCAGGAATCTGGTGGCTAATTCATGTGTGAAAATGATTCCTCATGCTCCCTGAACCACTCTTTCACAATTTGAGCCCAATGAATGTAAAAAACGCAATTGAGCTGTAGAAAGAATCACTGTTGCATGTGACCCAGGCACACCTTTTAACAATCTTGAAAAAAGATAAGTTTATGACAGTATACACTGCATTTATGTCAACAAAGCTATGCAAAGAGTTGCATGGTTTGTTGTGTTGTCGGATAAAGTAGAGGCGAGCAACAGTTGCTACGCATTTCCCCTGTCAATAATTTCCCCAACATTCGGCTACAAAGGGCTAATTGCTAAAGTAGAAATAGGAGTTCATAACATTATCAATGCCTTGACTGTATTCTTTATCAATTTAATGCTACCTTGGTGAATAAAAGTACCAATTTCTTTCAAAAACATAAAAATGTCTCAGTGATTCCAAACTTTTGAATGCTAGTGTGTATATACACACACACACACACACACACACACACAAACCTAATATACATATATATTGCTGCCCAGTGCAGCTGCAGATCATTGCGGTTTTCTGACCAGGTTGTCTGTCTCAAGGATTCCCAGCTCTGTGGTGAAAGAGCAGCCAGGGGGGTGAGGAGCAGGGTGGCTAGTGCCCATTGCCTCGGGCAGAAGTATTGTGGATCCAGTCAAGGATAATCAGGGACATGCTGCCAATCATGACCAAAATGCCACTGCACAAGAATATGGTGGCCTGCAGAGACACAAGGCTAGGCTTAGTCCATCATGCAGATTAAGAACACAGAGATAAAAGTATCCACACAACCCACATTCTGATTGCCCTATAATAAGTGCTCTATACTGCATGCCCTGCACTCTGACTTCCTTACACAAAGTGCCCTATACTCTGACTGTCCTGCAGAAAGCACCCTCTAATTTTACATGACAAGCAGCTCCTTCACAAACCCTGTATTCTGACTAAGCACCCTACAACAGGCCTACATTAAGTAATCTACAATTAACCTAACCTACAGTGCCTAAAGCCGGGCATACACTGTATGATTTTAGTCCGTTTTTATCCCGATTCTGCTGTTGCTGACAAACGAATTTCAGCTAGGATTGACCGTCGTTTGATGCGCAGTGCGAGAGGGGGAGAGATGCCCGATCTACTACCCCGAGGACATCACAACGTGCTGACGGACGATCGGATGGATTTCTGACGTCATAAATTTTGGTCGGCTTTCATGTAGCGTGAGCCGATCACGACCTCATTTCCCCAAAGTCGTTGTGCGGCTAGCTCACTGCGTCTGCGCACACACGGCTAGCTTCCATGTACAGTAGGCTACATGTAGCCTAGAGGGCTGAGTTGCGGCTGATCGTTATACAGTAGTGTGTAGGCTACATCAACAAAGCAGCATGGAAAATACCATAACTCCAATTATCTTAGCAAAATTGACAGGCTGTTGACATATGCCCAAAGCTGCACGCATCTCTCAATAAATTCGACCGATTATTGTCCTACAATGTGAGCAGCAGGTTGTGAAGCTTTATTATCTGGCTGATTACTGTCGTGCATTGTGAGCAGATAAATCGTGGGCATTGGACGTGCACAACGGGCGATTTAATCGTGCACTATGAGCCGTCATCAATGGACAAGTCGCACAGTGTATTCCAGGCTTTACATCAAGTGCCCTACATATTGAGTGCTCTACTACATATTTACAATCCCTGTGCATTTTTCTCTTCAAAGTACTGGTGTTTACCCCAATCTTTTGGACTGATTTCATGGACTCCTTCTGGACCAGTTTGATGTAGAAGGCAGAGGGAAGGATGAAGATCAGCATGGCAGCAGCAGAGGCACCTGTGGACATCAATGAGAAAGTGTCAGATCAGAGGATAAGTCATCTTCAAAGTCAACTGGTATGCAACAATTGAATAGGACCTAGAGCTTGAAACGGGCCCAAAAAAATGCTAGGCTCTGGCAATGAAAACAAAAAAAAATCTTTATTCAAATCTCTCACAAAAATCTAGTGTACTTAAACAGGATGTCACAGTATTTGCATTTTACAAACTGTGCTTTCATGAAATGCTTTCATGTGCAGCTTGGGCAAAGGCCAAGGAGATCTTATTTTATGGACTGATGAGAGAATGATTTATTTCAGCTTTTATTTTTTTCATCACATTCCCAGTGGGTCAGACGTTTACATACACTCTGTTAGTATTTGGTAGCATTGCCTTTAACACTTCGAAGATGGGACTAGCGAACTACCTAGAACGACGGCTTGCGGTCAAATGACTACTGCTCTAATTTCAACGAGAAAATGGGACTAAAATACATTATATAGACCAGCTGTAAATAGGGATGCGTTATTATTCTTACCCATAACATTTTTGTGTGTATTTGAGTCAAAATTACATTTATAAAAGGTTATTTATAGAACTTTGTGGTCTGAAACTTAGAAAATAACAATAGTCAGTAGATTTTGAGCACAGTACATCATGTCATCCATGTTATTTAACTTAGGATATACAGTCAAGCCAGAAAGTCTGCACACCCCTTTCACCTTCTCCACGTTTTATTACGTTACAGACTTATACTACAATAGATTGAGTTCATTTTTTGCCTCAAACATCTACACACAATAGCCAATAATGACGAAGTGAAAACAGGTTTTTAGAAAATATGCAATTTTATTTTACTGACAAAAATAGGTTATTTAGGGGTTACATATCTGTACACACCCTTAGCCTAATACTTGGTTGCTGCACCTTTGGCAGCGATTACAGCTTCAAGGCGTCTTGGGAAAGAAGCTACGAGCTTGGCACACTTGTTTCTGGACATTTTTGCCCATTCCTCTTGGCATATCCTTGCAAGCTCCGTCAGGTTGGATGGGGAGCGTCGGTACACAGCCATTTTCAGCTCTTTCCACAGATGTTCAATTGGATTCAGGTCTGGGCTCTGGCTGGGCCACTCAAGAACATGCACAGACTTTCTCCGAAGCCACTCCTTTGTTCTCTTGGCTGTGTGCTTCGGGTCGTTGTCATGTTGGAAGGTAAACCTTCGCCCCAGTCTGAGGTCCAGAGCGCTCTGGAGCAGGTTTTCTTCAAGGATCTCGGTGTACTTAGCTGCATTCATCTTTCCCTCTATCAGGACTAGTCGCCCCGTTCCCGCTGCTGAAAAACATCCCCACATCATGATGCTGCCACCACCATGCTTCACTGTAGGGATGGTATTAGCCAGGTGATGAGCGGTGCCTGGTTTCCTCCAGACGTGACGCTTGGTATTCAGGCCAAAAAGTTCAATTTTGGTTTCATCAGACCAGAGAATCTTGATTCTCATGGTTTGAGAGTCCTCTAGGTGCCTTTTGGCAAACTCCAAGCGGGCTGTGATGTGCCTTTTACTAAGGAGGGGCTTCCGTCTGGCCACTCCACCATAAAGGCCTGATTGGTGGAGTGCTGCCTGGATGGTTGATCTTCTGAAAGTTTCTCCCATCTCCACAAGGATACGTTGGAGCTCTGTCAGAGTGACCCTCGGGTTCCTGCTCACCTCCCTGGCCAAGGCCCGTCTTCCCCGATTGCTCAGTTTGGCCGGGCGGCTAGGTCTAGGAAGATTCTTGGTGGTTCCAAACTTCTTCCATTTACGAATGATGGTGGCCACTGTGCCCTTTGGGACCTGTAAAGCTTTGTCATTTTTTACTTTGTTTTTACTTTGTCATTATGGGCTATTTTGTATAGAATTCTGAGACAAAAAATGAACTCAATCTATTGTAGAATATGTCTAACGTAATAAAACGTGGAGAAGGTGAAAGGGTGTGCAGACTTTCCGGCTTGACTGTATATCTACAATAAGTATACGGTAAAATAGTTTTTAATTTTGAACTTTTATTCAAGATAAACTGTCCGTGAATCCTGCATCTCCTGTCAGTGCATAGCTCCTAAATTATCGAATACAATCTGATAGACAGCTACTTTAAACATTCATTCAAACCCCATAGAAACATATTTTTTATAAGTTTTAATTACTCCAAAAAGTGCAATAAAGCAAGTGAAAATATCATAACTAAAGTTCAGTTGGAGATCTCCATTCACCCTGCACCACGCAGGTTCCTTTTGTTTCGCAAATAAGCAATTAGACGTGTGAATAGGACACCTTAGGCTCTGAAAAAAAACAAAAAACCAATGATTCTTGCAGCTCTGCGACCTGGGCACACGTAGCCTGCATGTATCCCCAAAATTAACAATTTTAAAATGGAGCTTTCCAGAAAATAGAACAAAACAAATTGATAAGTTCCTAATTTACTTGAAAAAGTGATTTTACAAAAAAGTGACACTGTAAACTTGACAGTCAGTACACACAACCATTTTCCACATGCGCTATGCGCTGGCACTTGGAACATATGTTGGTAAGTTTTGTTTCCAATGAATTTGCCCACTTTGTACTGTCTTCTCTTCGAGGGCGGCTCTGATGCATCGGGTGTCTGGGAAGCACAGCGTGTATACATGCTTTCTTTGCAGGTGTGAGAGGAGGGTGGGCAGGAGTAGGCTACGAGAAAGAACTAGCCTCTCTGTGCGATGGTTCTGACACAACACTGGTATCATATTGATGAGGAACGTTCTCCGTTTTATGTTTTTGTCAAGGCATTGTTTGAACAACACATATGCATTGATTGCTTATGATTGTTGTTATTGTCCTCGGTGCTCCGAGTTTCGAGGGCCCTTTATGAATGGTAATAATCGATTGCTTTTTGTTTCACCCATATCAAAGAGGTCTTTGATTCATTTAATTTCTACTGAAAATTGAGCTTCGATTTCCATAGCTTAGGCTACTTTGTAAAATTAATATTAACAACTGATGCTTGCAAGAATAATAATAATAATATTTATATTTCAGGTAAGGTTTCACACTTATCAAAGAGGAAAATATGAAACAATTGTATTTCTATTGAAACGTTATATGTATCAAAGCAAATTCTAGAGGGAAAACGGAATAATATCAGCAGTCTGAGTACAGTATAAAGGAAATAACAGTAGACGAGCCAAAAATAGTCATGAAACAACAACGCTGAACACTAAGATGAACAATAAGTTTTATTATATTATAGTGTTGTTTTCTGTTCACACAACAAATACATTTAGATCCCGGCAACTTTGTGGAGTTCTGTTTATAGGCTATACACAATATAGACAGTCATAAGTCCAACAAAACATATAATTTTTTCTACCAAGTGAAATTGTACCCCTCTCTTTTATTAGACCCACGCCACACATATAAGTTTAAAGCGCCTGTTTTTGGAGCATCAAAGATTATTTTATTTGAGCGATCAATTTAAATATTTTTCTCGTAGCCTATGCAATTTGTGGAATAGCATAGGTGTTATAGTAAATGCTATCTCGTTCTTTGAATTTGTGTACACGTAGACTAGGAATTAATTGCGCAAAAATGTTTGTTTGGCATTGAAAAATGTTTCAACGATTGTGCAAAATGTTTTAGAAGCTATAAGCAGCAGGTGGTGTGAATTGGTTTTAATTTTTAAAATTGACTGTGAACCGTTGTGAACTAAAAACAGTCACTGATTCTTAGGTGTGAATGGGTGACTGGGAGAGGGGGAGGGGCAGGGGGGCTTGCTTTAACGGTCATTTGACCGCTTTTCCCATCTTTCTAGGTGTTTTAAAAAAAATTTTTTTTCCAGAAAGTAATTTTTTTCATTTTAAAACATGAACAGGTTTATATGACATATTTAGGAAAAGTCATGAAAGGAGGCCGCCGTGCGACTCTCCTGCTCGGAGATATTAAAGTTAAAAATTCCAATAGCGGTCAAATGATCGCTCCCGTCTTTCTAGTGTTAAATTGTTTAACCCTTTCCAGCCGGACCGTTCTAATTTCAGTACAATTGTGCTGATGGTTTGACGTATAATAGCTCTGCCGTCCAATCACTGATTTTCTTTTTGAAAACTGCTAGTTACAGATGACAAAATAAGCTACAATTGCATATAATTGGTTCATGAGCTTAGTGGGCGGGGATTTATTTGTAGACCGCTAAATAAAACCGCACGTCAACCTCGTAAATCTCCATTTGCTTCACCGCGGGCGGAGCGGACCACCTCGGACAGAAGACTATCGTCTGAAGACTTTACTGCGACTGAGGGAAAGCCAGTAAATCCCCTGAGGTAAGAAATATTTAAGATAGTAATTAACCATAGATATTACTTCAGAAACGGTTTTATTTTGAATAAAATCCTGTTTTTGTACCGCAGACTTTCTCATATTTTCACTTGAAATTCGCTAAGGTAGCTAACGTTCGGCTCTAGCTTCAAATGATGCCACTGTGTTGTTGTTACCCCAGCTCGTTTTGAGATGAAATTGTGAAAAAGTCTGTCATACAATGAATAAGTGAAGTGATAACGTTAGATGTGAATATTTTCCGTATCTTAGTGTAGACTTTGATAACTAAATAATAGCGAACTAAAGCTAAAACAAATAACGTTAGTCTAACAGTGAGCTGTCATCCTAAACCGCGCGAACAGCCATTTTCTTTTCTGCGTTTTTGTTTTCCTAATTTGAAACGTTAGCTCTGCTGTCTGTCTTGCTAGCTTTATAAATGTTATACTCAACTATTAGTCTTAGCAATAGCAAGTACTAACTAGCTAGTTTTTTTAACATAACGTTATGTATAAATTTGAAGGTTGTTGTTGATCAGTCCTCTCGAAAATGAATGGAGTAGAGAACTAAACAGCAAACATTTCCTAACGTAACGTCAGCTTCACGTTTTATTTTCTGACTCACGTTTTTGACTTGAGCAAGATTAGCCTGTTTAGACAAATATGACAAAAAGACATCATTCAGTTGAGCCAATGTCACTGATGATTTAGGTCTGTTCATTCAAAACAATATCTTATATGAATGGACATTATGCTAAGTAGTCTAACATTGTGTTAAGTAGTCTAACATTGTGGTGTTGTTGTGCTTTTTATCTAAAGTTATTCTGGAGCATAAAGTGCTTTCTGTAAAATGTCATTCTCATTATACACCCCTTTAATGACTCAGAAATTGTTTTATATGTTATGGATTAATGAAATGGCAATTGATAATATATTTATCTATTACAGCGATGGATGGACATTATGCTTGTGTCCAGAATAGCTATTTTATCTATTCCTGACATAAGCATAAAGCGTTTGCTGTAAGATGATGTTATTGCAAGCCCTTTAATTACTCAGAAATGGTTTTATATGATATGTTATGGATTAATGAAATGGTAAATGATTACATATTTATGTATTGCAGCAAAGGATGGACATTTAGCCATCTGATACAGTCCCTGAAGAGAAGGAAGGTGCGGAGGGTCATTGCAGAGCACGACACGGAGGACCATCAGGGCATGCATGCACTTACTGTTATCTTCTTGATTTTTGAATATATTGAAGGTATTTATGCTTGACCATAGATTTGTCTGCTGTATCTGTACTAATACATTAATGATTTTACTGTAAATAAATCCAATGCATTAATTGTACGGGTATCTAAACTGATATTTGCCATGGGTTGTATCTTGTTTTTATTTGTTTTACAATGTTATCCATTTACTTAGTTCATCCATTCACTATGTTATACATTTTTTTAAAATAAAGTGTGTGTTTCATTGAACACATAAATTGTATATTTCAGTGTATGTGTCTTTCAATTTTGCATTATATTAACAGATTCTCAACAGTGACCCATTAGGAGTATGGATAAGTGGTAATGTGAAATGTCAATGAACCTAACATTCTACTAAAAGATTTTTTTTGCCTTTTCCCATACATCACTAAGATGTTATAACTTTTTAGCAGTAAATGATAAATCTGTTCTGATTTCTACTCTATATCACTTACAAAACAGTGAAGATACCACACAGTTTGTCTCCCTCGATCTTGAACATGAAATGTTTAAAAACCTAGGTTTCTCATGGAGAATAGCCATTTAGAAAGTTTTTTTATTATTATTTATTTTGTGATTTGTTTTAATAATTGATGATATTGTGTTAAAGTAAGCATATTATTGTATATAAATGGAAAGCTCCAGTTATCCTGTTTAAAATGGTATATTATCTTTAGGGGTGTAACATAATATGATCACAGCACAAACAGTTTTGCATACACGTCATATTTTCAATGAACCTAACATTCTAAAGCGTTTATTTTAGCCTGTTCTTACCCATCACTGAAGTGGTTATAACTTTTGAGCAGTAGAAGATAAATCTATTCTGATTCCTATTCTATATGACTCACACAATGGTGAAGATATCATACGCTGTAAGTTTCCCCCTATCTTGAACATGAAATGGGTAAAATAGTAGGTTTCTCATTAGAAAATAGCCATTTAGAATGTTTTATAAATTTAGTTGGTAAATGTATTTCCATAATTGATGATATTGCCATCAAGTAATCCTATAATTTTTTATATCAATTGAAATCCCCAGTTATCCTGTTTACAATGGTATATCAAGTTTAGGTATCTGATGTCATATGATCACACTACAAACATTTTTGCAACGCACATTAAGAAATAAAATGGAATAGAATGTTGACCCAATATTCGCTTAGGCTGGAAAGGGTTAACTTGAGTCAAACGTTTCGGGTTGCCTTCCACAAGCTTCTCACAATAAGTTACTGGAATTTTGGACCATTCCTCCTGACAGAACTGGTGTAACTTAGTCAGGTTTGTAGGCCTCCTTGCTCGCACACGGTTTTTCAGTTCGGCCCACAAATTTTCGATTGGACTTTGTGATGGCCACTCCAATACCTTGACTTTGTTGTCCTTAAGCCATTTTGCCACAACTTTGGAAGTATGCTTTGGGTCATTGTCCATTTGGAAGAGCCATTTGTGACCAAGCTTTAACTTCCTGGCTGATGTCTTGAGATGCCTCAATATATCCACTTAATTTTCCTTCCTCATGATGCCATCTATTTTATGAAGTGCACCAGTCCCTCCTGCAGCAAAGCACCCCCACAACATGATGCTGCCACCCCCTTGCTTCACGGTTGGGATGGTGTTCTTCGGCTTGCAAGCCTCACCCTTTTTCCTCCAAACATAACAATGGTCTTTATGGCCAAACAGTTACATTTTTGTTTCATCAGACCAGAGGACATTTCTCCAAAAAGTAAGATCTTTGTCCCCATGTGCAGTTGCAAACTGTAGTCTGGCTTTTTTATGGCAGTTTTGTGGTGGCTCCTTCCTTGCTGAGCAGCCTTTCAGGTTATGTCGATATAGGACTCGTTTTACTGTGGATATAGATACCTTTGTACCTGTTCCCTCCAGCATCTTCAGAAGGTCCTTTGCTGTTGTTCTGGGATTGATTTGCACTTTTCGCACCAAAGCATGTTCATCTCTAGGAGATATAACGTGTCTCCTTCCTCAGCGGTATGATGGCTGCGTGGTCCCATGGTGTTTATACTTGTGTACTATTGTTTGTACAGACGGACGTGGTAATGTCAATTAGCCTATCAGAAGTTTCTAAAGCCATGACATCATTTTCTGGAATTTTCCAAACTGTTTAAAGGCACAGTCAACTTAGTGTATGTAAACTTCTGACCCACTGGAATTGTGAATTAAAAGTGAAATAATCTGTCTGTAAACAATTGTTGGAAAAATGACTTTGGACATCTACTTTGTGCATGACACAACTGACTTGCCAACACTATACATTACATTACATTCATTTAGCAGACGCTTTTATCCAAAGCGACGTACAATAAGTGCATACAGAGACATCATCAAGATCACTACAGAACAGACAAGACAAAGCACATCCTTCCCATAATGTAGCAGCTATCCCTAGTAATGAATGTTGACTGTAGTTCACAGTAAGCTGTGGGTAAATCAGCAATACTACACTTCTATTCTAAATACTATTATAAACTATAATAAACAGACAGGAAAACACAGGGAACTAGTAAACACAGGGAACTGATATTCCTAGGTTAGAAGAGTCTGAAGAGGTGTGTCTTCAGGCCTCGACGGAATGCAGGCAGGGTTGGAGTAGAACGTAGGGGAATGGGAAGTTCATTCCACCACTGAGGAGCTAAGGTGGAAAAACTCTGCAGTCGGGACGAGCGAGAGCCTTTGACACGGAGGGGGGGGGGGGGGTGTGAGTCGCCCTGCTGTAGAAGAGCGAAGTGGTCGAGCAGGAACATAGTTCTGGATTAAGTCTTGCAGGTAGGCGGGGCCTGTCCTATTGTGTAGGTCAGGGTCAGAACTTTGAACCTGATCCTGGCTGCAACTGGCAGCCAGTGGAGTGACCTCAGCAGGGGGGTTACATGGGAAAATTTCGGAAGGTTGAACACAAGCCGGGCAGCTGCATTCTGGATCAGTTGAAGAGGCAGAATGGTGCAGGCTGGTAGGCTTGCTAGCAGGGAGTTGCAGTAGTCCAGGCGTGAGGTGACTATGGTCTTGACAAGAAGCTGGGTGGAGTAGGTGGTCAGGTACGGTCGAATCCTCCCGATGTTGTACAGGAGGAACCTGCAGGACCGAGCCGTCGCCCTGATGTGCTCTTTGAAGTCCAGCCGGTCGTCCAGGACCACTCCCAGGTTCCTTTCAGAGTGGGAGGCAGCCACCACGGTCCCGTCAATGGTGATGGAGAGGTCATGTAGTGGGGAGGTCTTGTACGGCATGAAGAGGAGCTTTAGTTATAGTTAGTTAGAGGAGCTATGAGCTATAGTTTGCTAACATGAAATCTGTGGAGTGGTTAAAAATAAGTTTTAATGACTTCAGCCTAAGTGTACGTAAACTTCGACTTCCGATGAATGCCCCTGTACACTTGTTTAGATTTGATCCAGTCTCAGCATTAGAGGTATGTCAGGCCCTTAAAGGCATTGATTGCAAAAAGTCTGCTGGTCCTGACAATTTAGATCCTTACCTTTTAAAGACAGCTGCAGCCCATTGCCTCCATTTTTCATTTGAGCCTTGCCTCTAATTCCATTCCCAAAGTATGGAAATCTGCAAATGTTCTTCCATTACTTAAGGGTGGTGATCCTTCATAATTATCGCCCTATTTCTAAGTTATCTGTGTTGGCCAAAATCTTTGAATCACTTGCACAGCTGAAGAAATTTAACAGAAAATAATATTCTCAGTGGATCTCAGTCAGGCCTTGACCTTTCCAAGGCTTTTGACTCAGTGGAACATGCTTTACTTTTACACAGACTAAACTGCATTGGCCTTAGTGAAGACGCAGTAGTCTGGTTAAAAACTTACTTATCAGACACAACACAAGTAGTTTTCAGTTTTCCTCAGGAACCAATCATGTACGGAATAAGTATGATATAGATTGCTTAAACCTGTGAGTAAGGTAGTAAGGGTTGCAAATGACCTTGTCTGCAGCTCTACGTTGAGAACCACAAGTCTGAATTTTTAGAGATCTCCATGGGTGATCCCCAAGGCTCTATTATAGGACCTGCCTTATTTTCCATTTTTATAAATGATTTAAAGAAGGGTATCCATTCAGCAAACATTCACTTATATGCTGATGAACAGTCATCTATACAGTCGCTTCCTCCCTCAAACAAGCTGTTAGTGACCTCCAAGCTGCTTTTCAGACTCTCCAGACCACACTTCAGTTGAGGTTTGTCTTGAATGTACAAAAAACTAAATTTATGACATTTACCATACAGTCTACACATAGTTCCACCATGTTTACCTTAGGGGGAAACAAATTGGAAAAGGTCTCTTCCTATAAATATCTTGGCATATGGCTGGATGAGAAGTTGGCCTTTAATATACATATTGAAAACCTTGTGAAAAAATGTAAGCTAAAATTGGGTTTTTATTTTCGTTTTAAGAAATATTTCTCCTTTAAGGCAAGAAAGAATTTAGTCCAATCTACATTGTTATCTGTAATAGACTATAGTGATATCCTATATTTGCACGCTCCCTCCTTTTTGTTAGGCAAGATAGATTCCATTTATCATGCATCTTTGCACTTTATTTTAAATGCTGAATCACATACTCATCATTGTATTCTTTATGAGTTATGTGATTGGACCTAATTGAAGCTATGTAGGAAACTTCATATGTATCTTTTTATTTATAAAGCTATTCTTGGTAAGCTTCCTCCCTATCTCTGTAGCATGCTTTCTATTTCTTCTAACAGCTACCACACTAGGTCCTCAAGGTTACTACTATACTAAGTGCCTAGGGTCAACTCAGATTTTGGCAAAGTTGCCTTTTCTCACTATGCTCCTTGGGTTTGGAATAATTTATAGAAAAGTCTGGAGACATTGCCCTTGTGTTGGCATCTTAAACATATCAGTCAAGAGACTTTTAGGGAAGAATGTAATTGCTTTTAATAGACAAGGCTGCCTTTCCCTGTGTGTTATACTGTGATGTGATTGTGATTTTATGTTCTAATTTGTTTTAATGTTACTCTTATTTATTGTCTTATTTGTATTCTGTGTTTTTAATGTATTTTAATGTTTACTTATTGTTGCTGCTATCTTGGCCAGGTCTCTCTTGTAAAAGACATATCTCAAGAGACTTAACCCCTTGGCGCAGATGGCAAATTTCACCTATTTAGGGGTGCTCTGTTTAAGGCTTTATAACTCCAGGTGTGAGCATCACATAAACTTGGTAAATGGCTTAAATGAAAGAAGACAGGTGTACCATTTACAATACAAACTTAGATTTGTTTATTTTCATAATTTAAGTCAAAATAAAGTGCCACAAATGCAAAGAAACTTAGGGGAAAAGTTTTTTTAAATAGTTTTTTTTTTATTTTGCTGAGAGCTACATAAGTGAAATCGGTAATATATATACATTTCCTGGATCATAAACTCCATGTCCACAAGTTTTGCAAAATCTGAGGATGATATGCAGAACTACTAAAGGTCTATGATGCAAAATATAGCCGTGTATCCTGTTGTCCATTAGTGTCTCCAAATCTATCCAAATGGCTAAATTGTGCACTGCTGCAAATAAAAAAAATGTATGAAATATTTAACTACAAATCAACAGTTTGGGCTCATAAAACTCACTTGTGCATAATTTCCAAGTGAGAATTATATATTTTCAGCAGTATAGGGGGGTAGATATCTATGGGTCCAAAACCCCTATGCAAAACATGTCATAAAATATTATATTATATTATACATTATAACGCATACACATTTGCTCCCTCTGGTGGCTTAAGATAAAAAACATTGATATCACAGTGTTACATACACCTAAATATGTTGCCTAATCATTCACTCTTGTACCTCAATAAAACATCACTTGTCCCTGTACTCTACAGTATGTATACTTTTGTCCTGGGATTGCATTTTTCTGTATTCTTTTAATCTTTTAAGTTTTCCTATTCATAATAACTCCAAGGAAATTTTTACCTTAATCTACCACATATCAGCGCAACAGTAAATTGGAATGAGCACTTGTCATGCCATAAGAGACTCGTATACATCATAGCCTATACTATGTATGATAACATGAACATAAAATAGTTTTCCACCATCTGTAAAATGCTGCCAAATATTCTATCTTCAATGAACATCGGTAGCCTAGTTCAAAAATACATTTAGCTAACGATTGCACTACAGTATGTGAAATGCACTCAAAATGCGAAAATAACAACAGGGCTATCAAACTTGGAAAGACAGTGCTCGAGTGGAAACACGAACGTACGTATGTAGCCAGCGAGAACAACGGTATTTTAGACGCAAAAATACTTACATATCGCAAAAGGGGGATTCCCCTGCATAATGCGTATTGTATATCGCTTGCGTAATACTAGACAGTTAAAACGAAAACTGCCGTTACGCTGGGCTGTAGTAAATTGCTCAAAGCACCCAAAAAGACTTGGCATATACCGTTGCGACGGTTATAATGTACTCTATTGGATAAAAAAGCCGACAATTAAACCAGAGTGAACTGTAATGCATGAGACAGTCTTACAGGGCATGGGGCTTATTACGCGGCGACGTTTCAGATAGTGTAATAGCGGTATAAAGTGTTGTATATTTCTCAAACCGATTGTACCAGACAATAAATGACAACTGAATTTTGAAAGGAACATCTCGATGTGTAAAACCAATGGTAGGATTGTATATTTATTTCATATTTAGTAGCATATATTGCTAGTAGAATACATGGTAGAATGAGATAGTACTTTCACAGTTTATTTTGCATTTGAGTGAGCAGGGCTTTTCACGGCTTTTCTGGCATACGATCAGGCTATTGTTGGATTTATCTCATTGCTATGACGTTATTCTAATTTTATATGATGAATAAATATATGTATGAACTCAAACATAGACGCTATTGTCCACTATGTCACGCATAGGTAGGTATAGACTAGGTGGGGTTTGCTTGATAAATGGACTTGCTACAGGGAAATAGTGGCACTTAGAAACTACGTATTCGGCAGAAATCGTCACGAACCGTCTACCAATAAATTTAAAACACAGAGTTTGTGATTTCCAATCATAGTTCGGCTGCAGTAGCAACGAATGTCTGAGTTGAGCAAAAAGCTTCCGCCGGCGCCACATTCTGTGCAAAGGTGTTAAATAAAGGTTAAATAAAAATAAAATCTGCAGCTTGATCAAAAACCATGTAAAAGTTTGTCCAGACCTCAGATTTTCCTTTTAATGGTTGCTGCCTCACTTCATAATCCCCTGAGAATAACTTTTTTTCTTACCGGCTCTGAAGCATCCATTATGTCACTCGCATAGCCCCCCATGCTCTACAATCCTGTCTCATTCATTCCAGTTCATTCTGGATTCATTGACGACTCTTTTTATGCAATATAGGGCATTATAACATTTGCAGTGGTGTTTGCAATGTCTTATTGGATGCTTTGAACAATAAATTACAGCCGGGCATAATAGCATTTCTAGTTTTATTAGTTTAGTTTTATGCAAACCACTTAGAATGTACATTCGCTTCCCGAGGCGCAATTGTTGTTTACCTTCTATTTTCGCAAGTTTTTACAAATTTGGCCAACTAGTCAGCATGGCTAGAGAAAATCCTCGCCTTGCTTACATGGATTTTTGGAGTTGGTCAAGATACCACAGTATTGATTCTATCGGAGAATATGCCTACGTACAGAACGGATATTTTTCTCCTCAATATCTAAATTTTGCGGCTTGTAATATTTAAAATATGTACCTTCGTTTTTCCACTCCACCACAGTATTGTACCATAGGTTTGATATTGCTATTTTCACACTTTGGGTTCTATCTTGACAATTTTAGTGCTAGTTAGACGGCCTATTTTTTGAGTGCTAAGCACGGCACAACGTGCAAATGGACTGAACTTAGTCTTATTAATTATAGGTGTGTCTTGGGTGTAACATGCAATAAACCAATCAAAATGCCATATCCCATTCCGTTTAAAAGCCTGCTTTTCCACCTTGGCGGATTGCTTATATGATGACGAAACAGACATGCTCGTGCATGTGTAGTACATGGATCAATAGTATGATCAATATTATACGGACTAACCATTATGATGCATTTGATATACACAATAATAATCTTAAACATTAGGGTTTAACACCAGCATGGGTTCCTGGTAATTCCCGACAGTGCTGTTATTTTAGAAAATATAGCCTATGCGGTTTAAAATTTGTAAAAAGCACCTGCAACAGTTGAGAATAAACTACCAGAATGGCTTCCGTCTCACCTTAGAAAACACCAAATTAGCCTGCTTGTTTAACAAATTTAGTTTGATTAACAATGAAGCATTGTCAAACATCAATTACATGAGGCTGTTCTCATGGAGTTCTCGAAGTTCAAGCTTCATCCAAAGTTCATTATGTGCATTCTAATATTGATTAATAACTACCTTTATTTTTCCTTAATGACGACACCAAATACACTAAAGCTGTCAGGTTGGGAACCCATAGGTTCACGCATATTTTCCCTTGTTTTATAATGTTCTGCTTATGGAAATGTGACCAACGCGTTTTACTAGTAGCTTCATGCTTTAAAAACAAGCCCGCTTTCCCAGGAAGACCATAAAAAGTGTGATTTACAGCAGGTGAAACAGACTTGCTTGTGCATTAACTTAAAGCGCACATGCAGAGAATGGCATTAAAATTATGAAATAAAAATAAAACATTATTAAAACATTATGATGTGTAATGTGCTGCAAATTTGTTTTCGTTTTTAATTAGACTCTTAGTTCTCTTTAAAATCGTTTTGTTCAGTTTTGGAATAACAGGTGAAATCAGCGGGGTTTTAATAAGATGAGAGTATGGAAACCTGGTCAGTGAAATTTTAAAAATATGAAGGACGAAGAAAAGTGGTTTGCGTATGTGCTGCCACCCATGATAATGACTGTTTGAAATCATGGGAGCCAAGTACAGTTAACCCCCCTGAAGTGGCTCACCTTGTAGGAGGCCAACATGAGATGACCTCGTCTAGATCCCTTCTTTGATATGCAGTATACATCCTCTACCCCGGGTGGGGCCAAATTAGATGACTTCGTCTAGCCCCTAATCCAGTCAAATTTCCTGCTTTGATATGCAGTACCTTTGTTTGACATCCTGATGTGTTCTCATTCAAGGCAATGACCATTTGGTCTTTGTGGGACAGAGTATAAGTGTTGACATTCTCCCTCACTTGTTGGTTTTTGTTGATCTGTACTTGGGGAACAGACCCACTAGTTCCTTCTACCCTATTAAACAACCTATTTTGAAACGAAGACGTGCCTGCATGTATTTATCTACTTAAAAACGTACGGAGGAATAAATTGAAGAATTTTAAGAATTCTACAATGACCTGTACGGAAAGGCTTTGTAGGCTATTTCTCTATTCCTCTAATGCCTCATACCAATATTGACAGCTAACATTTGATAATATTGGTAGACAGATTTTGAAAGGTGGATCTAAATCTTTGTTTGTTTACATTTCAAATGCTTTTTAGAAGTATTCTCAAGCCAAAAAGACGTATAATTAGTGTGGTTGCAGTATGAATATCAGGATATCAGTGCTATAATCCTACCAATATCCACCTATTGGATATGAAGAACAACATAAGGAAGACAGACTGTATTGCAATTTAGAGCCATTTACTAAAAATATAATGATGAATTATATTTTTTCATATCATTTTATGATCACAAACGTATTACTTGGTTGAATATGTTCTGAGAGGTAGGCAAGAGGCCACTGCAAATGTGATACAAAAGTAAATGAAAATGTATCAACCATAAAGGCTACAAATTATGTATTATTTCAATTTACAAACTTTACCATCTTATTTTTATTGAAACATATTTTTTTATTAATTGTATAGTACATTTTTCTCTGGTAATCCACTCTAAATCCACCCCTCCAGTTGGATCAAGGTAATCCAGTATTATTGGATCAAACTGATCCCAAACCGATGTTTTTGTTTTGAACTACCCGCTTTGAAGGTTTGATCCAGATTAAAGCTTGGATTTGATTTCCTGATCCGATCGAATATCAAAGTGATCCCAATCCTGTTTTTTGGCTTTGAACTACCCAAAATCCAAACCTGATCCAATCGGATAGGGATTAAAAGTTTTGAACTACTGGGCCTAGGGGGCCACCATGGATAGGGATAAAGAAGGATTTGTTTGAAACATTTTGCACTTAGAAAAGCAGCTAACGTTAACCTTACTCCCAGGGTGTGTCCCAATCACAGAACTATACAAGAACAAGACTCAAAAAATGCATCCTCCTTTATTCCACTACTACCACCTCCTCTCCTCCATGCCCTGGAAACAGATCTTTGTGTCCTAATCTAATGTTGGTGATTTCATATTAATTACACATTAATGGTTATATATGAATTCATGTCTCGACGCAAACCACAACGTCAGGTACATTGTATACTGTACATGCAATTACTTATACTTGAAACGTACTGGCAGTTCTGCACACCTACAGGTAGGACATGAGTGGAGGAGAGGAGCGGTGAGGAGTGAAGATTATTGGGATGTATCCGCACTCATCTCACATACATCACAACAATGTCCTCTCAGAAGATATACAGTGAGCATCATAATTCATTGGACAGTGACATATTTTTTGTTATATTTGTTCTGTACTCTAGCACTGAGTTTGAAAGGACACAATGACAATGAGGTTGAAGTGCAGACTGTGAGCTTTAATTTGAAGGTGTTTTCATCCATATCGGATGAACCGTTTAGAAATTATAGAACCTTGTACATAGTCCCCCAATTTTCGGGCATCAAAAAATATTGGACAGTTTTACATAATGTAGAATAAAGTAATAATTTTTAATATTTGGTCACATATCCTTTGCATGTCATGATGTCCTGATGTCTGTGACCCAACAATATCAAAAGACTCTTGCTATCTTATTTTCTGGTACTACTACAAACAATACTATAACTTCTCTGCATTTCAATGGATCTCTATGGGCTTCAAGACTCACATTAAACAAATCGATATAGAAGTTTAAGAAATAACCCGGCGTTCCCCTTTAAGAACGTTATGAAAACCATGTGGAAAACTGACTGTCTAATTTATGTCACAAGAACTTTAAAAAATCGACAGTAATCCAGTAAATGCAGCTGTGGTTTCTGACAAAAACATCAACACCATCACAAAGCATCAAATTCTGTCACGTAACGTTATGTTGTCCAAGTTACAAAACAAAATTGTTAACAAAAAATATTTTTAAGTGCTGTTCCAATTTTTGCCTAGGTTTTAAGTAAATGCTCATCTACTGATCACTCCATTCAACAAATTCTGATTCACGTCTTAATAACGTTAGCACAGACACCTTGCTAATAACTCATGACAAAAAGCATAAGCCAGCTAGGCTACCGGTGGTTAAGCTACCAGAAAAAACAAACCCTTCACTCGGCATGAAAATGCCAAGATGACAGGTGCCAGTAGCCTACGTTAGCAAATCTAAATGCCATCGATTATGACATAGCTACAGCAAATAAACTATCCGGTACAGAATCAGAATCAGAGTTTGTTGAATAAAGTGGAGAAATCATTAGATGAGCATTTTAGTTAAAACCTAGGCAAACTTTGTATTAACCCCATGTTTTTCTACATATGAATCAAACAACTGCGAATGGTCCGAATCAGCGCACTTACCTACTATTGAGTATGCCAGTTAAGTATGCGACCATTCTAAAAATTGATTGTTCTTAATATCCCCAGGTGATATAGCCTACTTATGTCCGGGTTAATATGGAGGATATTTTTTTTGCATACTGCATGTCACTAAAGTAGGCTATCGCCTAAAGCAGGGGTCCTACAATCTTATCCAGAAAGGGCCGGTGTGGGTGCAGGCTTTTGTTCCAACCAAGCAGTAACACACCTGGTTTTACTAATCAACCAATAGAGTCTTTGTTAAGGACCTTGATTAGTAGAATTAGGTGTGTTACTGTTTGATTGGAACAAAAGCCTGCACACCACACCGGCCCTTACAGATAAGATTGAGGATCCCTGGCCTAAAGTAAGCAGCATGCTAGTAAACAGGATGCAGTAAATAGGGCTCTGATTCGGACAAAGCCCACGACTAGTTTCTGTATACGTCATATGGTAATATGTCAAGCCACATTACATCCACTAGAATCAACCCAAATAATTTCTTGTGTAAAAGAATGTATGACTTTGTATTTCCACAGAACATTGGCCTTTTTTTTTTTTTTGCTTTCTCCATTGACTTCCAATGGGGTGGACGGGGTTTCAAGTTCTTTTTGCAACCAGGCATTGCAGTTCACTCTTTAGCCACTGGGAAAAAAACGCTTGAAAGATGGCGTCTACTGACTACTTACCACAAAATACATCACCATATTTTAACACTTTCACCTTCTTTAGATCCCGTTATACCCGCATTACCACTTCATACCATTTCCACCTTTTATTTTCCACCTCACACTATACCATATTACCATCTTTCTATACTATTTCCAGCAATTGATACCACTGAGGAAGCAACCACACCTACAATTTCTTTAGGAATTGTTAATCTAGTTTTCTTGTATTATTTTACTAGGTTTTCCCTTTGCTCGCAGGCTAAGCATTTAATTGCCAGCTAACAAATGCTGTATCTATCTGCTGTATTGTGAACTGTGCATTCGACAAATAAACTATGATTAGGATTTAATCCTACTACAGCCAATAGATTAGACTTGTTATCTGATGTTTATTAATCGGCAACACAGCTCAGTTAGCTTACCTTTGAGCAAATGTATGCGTGTCTAACGTTACGGTATCCTATTGAGAGAATATGCACGCACATCCAAACAGCGTAACATAATGATGAATAAATGCTGTGAAGAAAAGAAAACCTGTACACAAAACTGCATTTCACCATTTACTCGTAGGACAAACAACATTTTAATCGAACTGGAATCTTCATCAGGTGAAACGCAGTTTTGTGTGCAGGTTTTTTTCTTCACTGCAACTGTATACGGTATTGACATTATGCTGAGTGTGGGGGTCGTCCAGAGTTTTTTTTTACCATCTACAGATCTTGCCTAGGGCTATTAAAAGGCTAGGGCCCTGGGTATACTGCCTACATTTTATGTCATAGATATTTATTAGTTCTGCATATCGCCCTCAGATTTTACACACTTGTGGACAAAGTCTCTGATCCAGGAAATGTAATAGTGTTGTGTCATATTTGTAGTTGTCAATATTCCGTTGCAAAATAAAGAACAACTGTTTTTCATTTTTGCCAAGAGTTTCTTTGCATTTGTGGCACTTTATTTTGACGTAAATTATTCAAATCAACTAAGTTAGTATTAGTTACTGACTTGCTTCATTTAAAGCCATTTTCCAAGTTTCTGTGATGCTCACACCTGGGCTGTGTCCTATGGAAGCATATCCGCGCCAAAATTCAAATGAAAATGCAAATCGGCGATTGCATTTCGTTTACATTCAATGTGCGCAATAACCATGACATAATTCAAATGAAAATGCAAAAGGTGTACTTTGCGTTTTCATTTGCAAGTTAATGTACGCACTTTATCTGACAATTTGAAAATGTTTGTTAATTTCTCACCCTCTACCACACAACCCTGCCAATAATTTTAATGAAAATGAAAAACCACATTTGCATTAGCAGTTTCTTGTTGCAATCGCATGATCCATGACAAAAAGGAAATGATAATTCAATTCGCCATTTAACTATTTCGTTTTCCATGCTTTTGCGGCACAAGAGTGACATATAGTGGAGCAGATAAGTGCTACAATCTTTCAATTTGTGATACAAGCGTGAAAATTGGCATGAGCCAGTCTCCAAGGGTCACTTGACAATGAAAATTGTCCGAGACATTTGAAATTTCAAGATGGCGGCCATTTTTCAAGATGGCCGACACCTTAGTGGAGCAGTTAAGTGATATAATGGTTTATTTGGTGATACAAGCATGAAAATTGGCATGAGCAGTCTCTGAGGGTCACTTGACAATAAGCCACCCACAGCTACTTGAAATTTCAAGATGGCGGCCATTTTTCAGGATGACTGCCCCGCCCGCCATGTGGATCTTTAAATGATACATTTTCTCATAGAAATGTATTGGGTTCCTCAAAAGGCTCTGTCAAGAGAGGTTGTTTGACTGTGTTTTGTCTGACTCCTCGCCCACAAGTGCTTCACTGTTAGATATAGGCAGTGGAAGCAATGTACAAAGTAACAACTGAAAATTTCACAGTAATAGGCTGGTGATGAAGTAAAACATGATGCTCCGATGTGGCGAGGGGAAGCCGAGCCATAGGCCTACGCCTGAAAAACACAGAGGACGGGGAATAACGCTGGCAAAAGAAACATGCAAATAGGTTCTAGCAGGGGCAACTACATAGGCATGTGCAACTGAGTCCCATATCTGAAGCACTTACACCTTCCAGTACATGCCTTGGTGCACCCACATTTGGTCAACTCCCAACAACTCTCCGCAATAGGAGGAAGTGGAGTCCAGAAGACTTTCCACTCCTCGTCCTGTTTCCACCCATCCCCAGCTCGGATGGGCTCTGCAATTGTGGATGTCGCTTCAATGCCTGTCCCCACACGTATCCAGCCTCATAAGAAGCACGTTTGGCATGCTCTTTGAGTGCTGCTTGAGTTGGTGGGGATCAAGTCTAGATCAAGCCTGGCCTCGTTCACAGTTGTGACATCGCTGGACCTGTCATACATTAGCACAACAAATCTCTCCAAAGCTTGCAGGTCACTATCCTCCACTGCAGAGGGACATTCGCTGAGTGTTGCAAATGTGTTTGAGACCTCATCACACACGTCCCCATGTTTTCCAGGCAGACTTCTTTGATTTGCCATGGAAGGATGACACAATGTCACAACCACTGAAGGCATGAGAGAAGAGGATACCACGTGTTTTCTCTGGTCCTATGGCTGAAACCACCTCATGTATTGGGATCCATCTTGGTATTTAAATTCCTGTGCAACAACATCACCAGCAATAAGCTTTTGCAAGGAGCTTCATGTCGCTTAGATTCCTGGCACATTCATTAACCCTTTCATTAAGTGTCATTGTCATTGCATCTCTTAAGGGGGACGTTGCACTCTCATCTTCACAGATAAAGCACAAAGCTTTCGAGGGCTGGGGATCTTCTTGGCCTCTTGACATGGATATCTTTGGTATCTTCAGTGTCTTCTGCAAGCAGTAGATGCTCTCTTTTGGGCCCTTTCCAGCTGTGTGTTGTTGAACATAAGTTTACAGCTTGATGATATTTGCTCTGTTTCTTGTCATGTGCTTTCTATGCCATCACCCTTCATCTAGTCGGGTTGGACTAAGTAAGAATAGGCAGAGCATTGATCTTATGAAATAATGGAACATTTCTTGCAATGGTATCATAACCAGTACGATCGTGCTCTCTGTTGAATAAACTCGGCTGAATGAGTTTTTCCCTTGGTGTCCTGCTGACTAATGAAACATCTGTCCCCAGTTAGTTTTCTCAACTGTTATGATGGCTTCTGCCATGTCCTGCAGCAAATTCATAGGCAGAGGCCGAGGGTTTATCCTTTTACCACCCTTTTACCAAGCACTTTGATGTATGGGATACAACTAAGTTCATGCCTTAAACCCTACACTTAGTCCGATCGTTCATCCCAATGCCATTTATATCCCGTGCGATCTGTACACCATACCGGTTAACTAAAACCTTGGCTCGGCTCTCCCGCGCTGGCACAACCTGTCAATTCAGGTGCAGCTATCTAACTGTTTTGTGGTAAAATTAGACAGCATTTGGGATACTAACTTTCAATTAGCTGACATTGAACCCCACTCTGAGTTTAACAGCAGTGATATATCATCAGTGTGCCCTGGTAGTGCAGATATTCACTCTTGTCTAATCTATCTATTATCAACAAATCAACACAACTGTATTTTGATGCGTTAAAAGTTGTTCTTTAGCATAATCTAAAACATATAAAATAAAATGACACCAAATCGTCCTTAATGAAAAAACCCAATACATTTCTATGAGAAAATTGATCTTTTGAGGATCCAGGGGACGGCCCTCTTGAAAATAGAAATTCAAGTGGCTGGGAGTGTTTTCTTGTCAAGCAACTCTTAGAGACTGCTCATACCAATTTGCATGCTTGTGTCACTAACTAAACAATTATATCGCTAACTGCTCCATTTAGTGGTGGCAATCATGAAAAATAGCCGCCATCTTGAAATTTTCAAGTGGCTGTGGGCGGTTTCTTGTCAATATGACCCTTTGAGATGGCTCATGGCAATTTTCATGCTTGTATCACCAACTAAATGATTTCGTAAGCCTAAACTGCTCCACTAAGGGTGGTGGCCATCTTGAAAAATGGCCACCATCTTGAAATTTCAAGTAGCTGTGGGTGGCTTATTGTCAAGTGACCCACAGAGACTGCTCATGCCAATTTTCATGCTTGTATCACCAAATAAAACCATTATATCACTTAACTGCTCCACTAAGGTGTTGGCCATCTTGAAAAATGGCTGCCATCTTGAAATTTCAAATGTCTCGGACAATTTTCTTGTCAAGTGACCCATGGAGACTGCTCATAGCCAATTTTCACGCTTGTATCATCAACTGAAAGATTCTGACGAAAATAAGCACTTAGCCGCTCCACTAATAATTCAAATGCAATGGCATTGTATCCGTTTGCATTATCATTTCCGTGTGGTCACGCAAAAATCCGGACATGAAATGCAATTGCAAACTGTTAAAGCTGCCCATCAAAGCGGGGCCTCGAAGAAAGGGGCGTTACAGGGGACTGTTCAAACCACTGAACATAATGGTTGTCTGTGATTTCGGTCGTCAGCAGTTTCCAGGCTAGATAGCAACATTTCTTTGTCCTCTGTGTTTTGGGGATTATAGGCGAAATGATAGGAATTAAAAAGGAAACGAGGTAGCCTAAAAGTTACGACTAGCCATAGCCAGCCCCAATGCTAACTAAATTAATTTCACAATTTAGCCTGCTTTCGTTAATCTGTGTGGAAACTAAGCCGATAGCCTAATGTTACAGGTTTCCGTGGCCAGAACCAGCCGGCATGGCAGGCTATGCCTGAAAAATGTGCTATACCGTTTTCACCGTGGGCATTTCCATCACGATTTCTATTAATTATTGTTTTCTTTTAGATAGCCTTACCCTTATGTGCAGAGCAAAGGTAACGTAGTCCACAGAAGGACTGAGACAGCGATCTGTACGTGACACAGCGCGTGAGCCTACAGCCTAGCTACGCAAAAACGGTGGATTTTGTATGGTGTAACGTATAGAATCTAGGCTAAGTAAATAAAAATATAAAATTGTGTAATTAGGCCTATTCCGCATAGGCTATGTTGTGTAGTATGGACTGTCATTCATGTCTTTACCCAGCAGATGGCAATAAAAGACTTGTAAAAACTGAATGACAGCTTATTTTTTTATTTGGTGAAAACCACGTTCGTATATAGCTAGTTATGTGGTGAAAACACTGGGGAAACGACCCCGGTGGGCACAACCAAAGATTTTAGATATATGACACAACCGATTTTGATCTCCCTACTCACAAAGCCCATCAACCTTGGGGATTTTAACCTGTAGCCTCGGCTATTGTATAATCTATATTTAGCCTAGTCATGAAGCAACATAGCCTACAGATGATTAAATATTTGTTTTTAATTATATTTTAATTTAATTATAACGTTACACCATATAGGCTATCCTACAACACAATTCACCGTCTTTGGTAAGCTACTAAGTAGGCTATTCGCAGTCTCTGGAGCTTTCCAGATCTCAATGCTGTAAGATGAGGCGGTTAGCCTCTAGGTGACACTGATTTTCCTGTTGTAGCCTAGTTTACACAAAACATTTTTAATTTGTTCAATTTAAATAGGCTCTTGATTATTGAGAGAACGTAGAAATTTGTCTTTTTAGAGGTTTGCAAATACAGTGAGTTCCGACAGTAGCCTAGCCTATCCACACAGCTGTAAAAAATAAAATAATCCGTCAGTATTGGCACAGTGCCATTATGCTCAGTCTTTTAAGAACATCGGCTACCAGAATCATTTTCATTTAAATAGGTCCTACCACTCAGACACGATTAGAGACATAAGCACTTATTTTATTGATAGCCTGCTTATTTTATTTTAGTGACATGGAATATAGGCTAAGCAATAGCCCAATGTTGGTTTATCACACAGCCCCTGTCTAAGGCAAACCCGGTGAACGGAAATCTATTGCCCCTTAGGCTACGCAAGTCCTCCTGCTATTAGGTGAAGTTAGTAGGAACAACGGGCTGGCTAGGATCATCGTAACGTTTAGGCTACCCTCGTTTATAGTTTATTAGCATTTAGCCTATAATCCCCAAACACAGAGAACAAGGAAATGTCGCTATCTAGCCTGGTAACTGCCTGATGACCGAAATCACAGACAACCATTATGTTCAGTGGTTTGAACAGTCCCCTGTAACGCCCCTTTCTTCGAGGCCCCGCCATGATGGGCAGCTTTGACAGTTTGCATGTTCAGTTCGGATTTTTGGCAGGGTTTTTGTGTGACCACACGGAAATGTCACTCTTGTGCCGCAAAAGCATGAAAACGATATGTTAAATGGCGAATTGAATTATCATTTCCTTTTTGTCATGGATCATGCGATTGCAACAAAGAAACAGCTAATGCAAATGTGGTTTTTCATTTTCATTAAAATTATGGGTTGTGTTGTAGAGGGCAAGAAAAATTAAATGTGAAATGGATTTGCCATTAACATTTTCAAATTGTCAGATATAGTGCGTACATTAACTTGCAAATGAAAACGCAAAGTGCACCTTTTTGCATTTTCATTTGAATTATGTCAAGGTTTTTGCGCACATCGAATGTAAACAAAATACAATCGCCGATTTGCATTTTCATTTGAATTTTGGCGCGGATATGCTTATAGTGTCCAAATCAACACTCTTTCATACTGTAGACTGGCTTGTTGAGTAGACAGGATGAAAAAGTTGTTAAGTAGACAAAATTTTCTCTAAATATAGTTTCAAACCCCCTATGATACACATACCTTCCGGGGTTTCGCTGAGTATATTCGGGAGCACACTTTTCAAGAAGTACACAAACATTTTGGTCACATAAATATGACGTGAAGCTTCGTTAAAAAAAATTAGGTGCAGCTTCGCTGACATTTTCCTTCAAATACAACAACAAACAACACGTGACATGCCGCGCAAGGATGAGATGTCTTACGACACTTCCACAGTACGACTGGAAAATAGTATTGAGGATATTTTTTTGTGTACTGCAACATTGCTTAAACAGTGTACATTAAAAAGAAAACTTCTGGGCACCCGCGTTGGAGCAGCGGACAAAGGCGCAGACCTTGTCTGTGCAGTTGCGCCCCGAAGATCGGGGGTTCAATCCTCGGTCCTGCCAGATCCGAGGCATGGCCAGTGCCCCCGAGGGAGCGGCAATTGGCAGCTGCTCCCAGGGTGGGGGGGAGGGACTCGAAGGGAATCGTCGCACATAAGACAGCCCTGGCGAGTTGAATCACAGTTAGGAGCTCGAAGAGTCGCGCCCTGAAGAGGGTTGTAGTGGCGATTCTCTCGCGGTTTACTACACGGTGGGAATTGAATTGAAGGGGCCAATTGGGAGAAAAAGGGAAAAATCAGAGAAAAAAAAGAACACTTCTGCCAGTGCACTGTACACAGGACAGGGCGCAGTAGATAGGGCTCTGATTCGGACACAGCCCTGGTGCTATATAAGCCTTAAAGGGTAACTACACTCTAGATCACAAACTGTAAACATGTTTGTATGCCAACCTTATAATGAACCTTATTCATCCAGTGGAGAAACCAAACGAGAGTCTTGGTGCTGCCTCTAACAGTTGAAATTTTCTTTTTGCTCCCCCCAATCCCCCCTCTTCTGAGGTACGTCATATGTAGACCCGACCGATATGGGATTTTTGAGACCGATAACGATTTCAGAGGGGGGGAATTCACCGATTACCGATATGGCAGCCGAATAGTAAACTTTTGAGCTTGAAATGAAAATAGACCTTTTCTACGTGGATTGTGCACAGACTTAGCACCAATATGACTATGCAAAGGTACTCAGAAGACATCATCAAGCAATTTTTAGAAATGAACACTGATCAAATAAGAATAGAATTAAATAAATAGCAAAATAATAGGGCTGAGCCGAATGCTTCGGAGCTCCGAAGCTTCGTTTGTTGGATTGGGATTCGGATCCTAAATTCAGATTCGAATAGTTTTTTCCCTCAATAAACAACAACAACAAAAAAAAACTAAACATATAAGTGTTTATTCTATACCGATTGAGCTTTGAATCGCCTGGAAGTTTATCGAACGTACAAGGGATGCGCTGCCTGCTAGCGTGGTTCAGCCTTCCACGTGACTTGTCTCCACATTCGCTCATAGACTGTATAAAAATAGCATTCGCTACGCTGTTGCCCAAAGCCTGAGGTGAAGTTACAAGATGTCAAAGAAGTCTGTGTGGAAACATTTTAATATTATCACTGACAATCCAAAAAAGGTCAAATGCCAAATATGGCAGCAGAAATTGGCATACCATGGTGGAACTACGAATTTGACAAACCATTTGAAAAATGTAAGTAGCCCAATTTATATATCTTCGTCAGAGTAATAGCCTAGCAACATTAGCTAGCCGATCTGACTAGGCTACATTTCATGATATAGCCTAGGCTAGCATAGCATGACAACCTATAGCTATAAAAAAAAAAACAATAGCTATAGCCTACACTCGGCTTTATATAGCCTACACTCGGTTTTAGACTTTTTTTTCCCATACCATACGCAGTACGTAGGCTACGTGAAGTCTGAGAGTGTATAGGCCTGCACATAACTGAAGACTGCGGCTTATATTTATCTTTTAAATTTATTTAGCCTATGTTTAAATGTCCTGAACTTCTGTTCCATTTCAATTTAGTACTTTGTTTCAATTTAAAACAATAATAAATAAATAAAACTGTTGTTTCTTTCTTCATGAGCATATTACTGAAATATATGTGAGCGCAGCCTCTACTGGACGTATCCTAACATTGTTTTGAAAGACTCAAAAGAAAAAATATTTTTAATAGATTATTATTGCTTCGGAGCTTCGGGGAAAATTGCCAACGAAGCTTAGAAATGTAAATGGCATTCAGCTCAGCCCTACAAAATAAACATCAGTACTTTAAGTAACCATTTCAATAAAGAATAAATAAAATGTATAGCACTTAAATAGCCTATTAGTTTATGACACAAAGAAAAACTTGCCATAGCTATTCATTGATATTTGTTATTCCGTTCATTAACTGCTTGTTTGATAATTAAGAACTGGAAACAGGTTGGGAGTTAGCTATATCCTTAGAAAGGTAGTCTAAGGTTACAGGAGGCCTATGTTACAGCCGATCGGCGCTTTCTGTCTGGTCACATAGCGTTGGCTAACAAGGGGAAAAGAGAGAGAAACGCAAATATCGGCCCGATATATGTCGTCCGATCGGGCTCTATTCATATGTGACCGGATCCCTGCTTGAGATACATGTTTTAAAATGAGACTTTTTGAGTTTTTCATCATGTTAAAGTACAGAATCATAGCTACAAAATGGGGTATCAATTGATGAGATTTCAGTAAATATTTCTGGAGATATGACTGAATATTGTTTGCAAAACAGTTTTGAGAAAACTGGATTTAAAGATTTTGTTGTGAATTTTGCCCTTTCTCATCGTAAAATACACCCTCTACCCATGAACTACTGTATGAAATTGTTACATTAATCATAACTTGCTATGAATAAGTTTGATTATAATAGTGTTTAAACCATAAATTCATAAAAATATGGAAAAAAATACATAACATATGATTTTGCTTTAAACCCTGATCTTTTTTCATTCTTCCACTTCCCAAATTATTTTGGCATGACTCCCCATTATCATGTAACTTCAAAACATTGATAACTGCTCTCCCTATTGAAATATAGCAATAATACTTCAGAGTTCCCATACATTTTGATAGCCCTCATCAACAGGTAATTACGTCTTGCCATGTAGCTATCCCACAATACCTTGCATATGAATGCTTGTCTGCCCCCAAACTAATTTGCATCTGTATCTTGGAGGACTAATGGCAGATTTAAGGAATGTGTCAATATCCTCCCCCTATCTATCATGTTACTGTTTAACATCAGTGAAGTGATTTAAGTTGGCAACTGAGTTTAGCAAACTGTTGGAATTAGTTTGAGTCTTGAATAAGTTGAGGGAACAAGAGCTTTATTCACAAACATTATGGTTAAACCACCGAAGGCATTGTGAGAAGTCAGATCAGTGCCATAGTAGAACAGTGCAATTTAAAACAAATCTAAACCAGTGCATTGACTTCAACAAGTCACTGATTAACCCCTTTGCGCAGATGGCAAATTTGGTAAATTCTCACCTATTTAGGGGGTGCTCTGTTTAAGGCTTTATAACCCCGGGGGCTCTATCTTACACCCGGCGCAAACGCAAGTGTCTTTGCTATCTTACACCCGGCGCTGGGTTCATTATAACGCCTAGCGCTCACGTCGTTTAACTACCATGTATTCTTGCGCCCGTTGCAAGTTAACTGGGCGTGTTGGTCTTAAGATGAGGAGTGGCCAGGATTCTTTTTGGCGTATTGCTATCTTGAGCCAGCAGAAAGCGCTTGCGCTAGAAGCACCATAAACCTGGTCTAAAGTCATGTCGCAGTTGTTTACATGTTATTTTAACGGCGCATATAAGTGCATCTACATAGGCGTGTGCACAACGTGCGTACACCCTCCTGTCTATTACACACAGGGGCGCGAACAAGCATGACTAAAAATATCAAGATTACAATGTGAAATATTATTATTGTGTAGGCTATGTGCGATGGTACGGCACAATGGCTCTCCATTAAAAAGGAGCTGATAACACCTATATCAAGCCTAATGCGCGAATTGTCATTTACACCTAATGCGTGAATTGTCATTCAATGGAAAACTTTTGAGTTCTGAAAATGCTTCAGATGTCATTACAATACAGCTCTGTTTATCTAGGAATACAGCCTGTAAGTAAATAGAATGGGTTGTGACTGAAAAAAGTTCAAAACCTTGTCCAGTGAATATTGCATTTATTGTTTTTCAAATAGCCAAGGCTACAGCGGATTCCTTCATATTTTTTAAATTACAGTGACCAGGTTTCCATAATCTCAGTTTATTAAAACCCAGCTGATTTCACCTGTTATTCCATAACTGAACAAAACAATTTTAAAGAGAACTAAGCGTCTAATTAGAAACGAAAACAAATTTGCAGCACGTTACACAATTAATTCACAATTAATTTTAATGCCATTCTCTGCATGTGCGCTGCATGTTCTCTTTTTCCCCTGATGTAAGTCGCACGTTTCACGGTCTTCCTGGGAAAGTGGATTGTTTTAAAGCATTACGCGACGAGTAAAACAGGTTGGTCACATTTCCATAAACAGGACATTATTAAACAAGGGGAAATATGCGTGAACATATGGGTTACCAACCTGACAGTTTTATTGTATTTAGTATCATCATTAAGGCAAAATAACGGTATTTATGTTATTAATCAATATTACTATGCAGGTAGCCTAATGAACCTCGGATGAAGCTTAAACTTCGAGAACTCCATGAGAACAGCCTCATGGAATTGATGTTTGACACTTTCATTGCATAATCGAACGAAATTCGCTGAACAAGCAGGCTAATTTGGCATTTTCTAAGGTGAGACTGAAGCCATCGATAGCTTATTCTCAGCTGTTGCAGGTCCTTTTAACGAAATTTAACCACATATATTTTGTAAAATAACAGCCCTATCGGGAATTACCGGGAACTCATAGGCTAATGGTTAGTCCGAATAATATTGATCATACTCCATTTAGCCTATTCCTTGATCACACTAAACACGCACGAGCATGTCTGTTTCGCCATCAAGCAATGCGCCAAGGTGGAAAAGCAGGCTTTTAAAGGGAATGGGATATGACATTTTAATTGGTTTATTGCATGTCACGCCCAAGACATACCTATAATTAATGAAGCGACTAGGTTCAGTCCATTTGCACCTTGCGCCGTGCTTAGCGCCCAAAAAACACGCCGTTAAAATAGCAAAAGTGGACTTGGACACGCCCAAAATGGACTTTACGCCATGTGCTTAGACCAAGCGCCAAAATCGCCAAGATAGAGCCCCAGGTGTGAGCATCACTGAAACTTGGAAAATGGCTTAAATGAAAAGACAGGCGTCCCATTTACAATACGAACATAGATTTGTTTATTTTCATAATTTAAGTCAAAATAAAGTGCCACAAATGCATAGAAACTTTGGAAAAAAAATTGGAAGCTACATATGTGAAACAGGTAAATCTATATATTTCCTGGATCATAAACTCCACAAGTGTGCAAAATCTGAGGATGATATGCTAAAGATCTATGATGTAAAATATAGGCAGTGTACCCTGTTGTCCATTAGTGTCTTCTAATCTATCCAAATGGCTAAATTGTGCACTGCTCTACATAAAAAGAATAATGATATATTTAACTACAAATCAACAGTTTTGACTCATAATACTAACTTCTGCATCATTTTCAAATGGGAATTACTATCTTTTCATCAGTATAGGGGGGTAGATATCTATGGATCTGCCCCTTCTGATGGTTTAAGATAAAAACATTGATATCACAGTGTTACATACGCCGAAATATGTAGCCTAATCATTCATTCTTGTACCTCAATAAAACAAATCACCTTTACCTGTACTCTACAGTATGTATACTTTTGCCACGGGATCACATTTTTCTGTAGTTTTTTATTTTACTATTTTAAACGTTCACATTCATAATGACTCCAAGGAAAATTGTACATTAATCTGCCACATATCAGTGCACAGTAAATTGGAATGTGCATTTTCACGCCCTAACTGACAAGTATATACACCATAGCCTACATTATGTACGATAACATGAAAATAAAATAGTATTCCACCATCTGCAAAATGCCGCCAAATGTTCCATCTTCAATGAAAATTGGTAGCCTACATCAAAAATTTATTTAACAATTGCACTACAGTATGTGAAATGCACTCAAAATGCGGAAATAACAATAGGCCTATCAATCATTCTGGACAAGAGAGTGCTCGAGTGGAAAAACTAACATATATATGTAGCCAGCGAGACCAACCGCATATTAGAAGCAGTACTACTGACGGGAATGGAAAACTCCCGTTGGGGAATGCGTTTTCTGTAGAGCTTGCGTAATACTAGACTGTTAAAACAAAAACTGCCATTATGCTGGGCTGTAATTAATTGTCCAAAGCATGGAATAAGACACTGGTTACCGTTGCTAAGGTTATAATGTACTCTTGGATAAAAGAGCAGACAATTAAACCAGAATGAACTGCAATGAATGAGACAGGCTTGCAGGGCATGGGGGTATTACGATTCAACGTTTCAGATAGTGTAATAGCGGTATAAAGTGTTGCATATTTCTCAAGCGGATTGTACCAGACAATAAATGACCACTGAATTTTGAAAGGAACATCTCTATGTGTAAAAGCAATGGTAGGATTGTATATTTATTTCATATTTAGCAGCAAATATTCATAGTAGAATGACGTGGTATAATGAGACAATCATTTCACGTTTATTTTCCATTTGAGTGAGCAGGGCTTTTCACTGCTTTTTTGGCATACGATCAGGCTATTGTTGGATTATTCTTGCTGCTATGACAGAATTCAAATTTTACATGATGAATAAATATATTTATGAACTCACACATAGATGCTATTATCCACTATGTCACGCATGGGTAGGTATAGTTGCAGGCGAGACTGGGTGGGGGTTGCTTGTTAAATGGACTTGCTACGGGAAAATAGTAACACTTAGGCTACGGTTACACTAGTCAATTCAATGCAACTTCTGACATCCGATATCGCTAGGCTGCATTAAGTGACAGGTCTGGATGCGCACAAATCGGATTTTGTCCGCATTGGGATCGGATTTGCCAAACCACTTGGCGAGGTGGCCTAGCACTTTGAGATTGGAATTGCTTGTAGTCTAGGCGTAATCAGACTTCTCAAAACGCATTCACTGGAAAAACGTCTTTTTGTGCCTCCACGACTGACGACTTCCGGTTTCCGGAATCCGAATTTCGCGCTCAGAGATTCGCGCTCTGCTCCAGCTGTTTTTATTTTGTTTTATTTGTCTTATTTCTGCGTTTTTATTTATTTATTTATTTACTAACGCTTTTATTTTAATTAATTAATTTTGTTTTTATTTTTGTTTTAACTTTGAGTCATCAACAAATAGGCCTAAGGTCCAGAAAACGCAAGAACGAAATCTGCTCAACTCCAAGACCGTTGCTGCCCCTGAGGTTGATCCCGTGAGCCCAGCCATCATCCCCGCAGTTCTTTAGGTTGTGCCCGGTCCGCCTGCGGCCTTCCTGGTCCCCGGGTTCGCCGCCCGCGCTCTTTCGGGATCGGATCGCCTGTCCGGTGTAGTTGGAGAGCCTTCACTCTCCTCCTACTCCGGCCTTCCGGGACGGGTTTTTCTTCAGATTTGTTTTATTCCCTGTTATATTGTCTTTTATTTCATTGTGTTTTATTGTTATATTAATGTTATATAATGTTATATTGTTTTATCCAATATTTTCCTGTTTTAACTATTTATTATTATTTCCCTAGTGTGAAGCACTTTGGGCTGCTACTTGTTGTATGAAAGGTGCTATATAAATAAAGTTTATTATTATTATTATTATAAACACGCCCACAAATAGGCTCGGAAATTAGTACGCTGCACAGAACTGTTCTGTGGTACGCTGACGGTAAAGAAGAGGCTGTAGTTGTTCACAAATGTGATTGAATGTGTCCTTTCGCATGCGGAAATTGAGCACCCAGTCGGAATCCGCAAAATCATACACAATATGGTTCCACCAGTGCTGGCTACGTTCGAGAACCCATACCCTCCTCTCCACCGAAACAGCTGTTGCACCAAGAAACTAGGCATCTGCACAAATGGGTTAAGGTTCGCTTCATGCACAAAGAAAGACGTGGAAAAAAAATCATAATTATTAGCATTGTGGAAATTGTTTGTAAAAACAGGTCCAAGTTGACAAAAGAAAACTTATGTTATCCTGTAGGCATAAACGATTAAAAGTGATTAGTTAAAAGGGCATTTTACAAACAGTTCCTAGCTGTTCAGCTGTTCAGAGAAAATCGAAAATCAAGTAACCTGTGTTACACAGATATTTCTCACGTTTATAACAAGATAAATGTCATGAAATTAGTTGAGAAGTAGCCCTATCCACCGTGCCCCCATAGTGGTAGTAGTATCCGTCCCAATTACAGTATGCATGTTTCTCCAAAATTATACATTACAGCTTGAGGAAAACCAGCAAAGTTCAGACGCAGGATTGTTAAAACGTTTCATTGTTTCTTTCTAGTACTGCAGGCTAATAAAACATCAGGGTGCTCGACCAGACTGTTTACGAGCTTCATCTTGCCACATTCCTAAACAATAGACTAAACTGCATAAAATGCACCATTTCTACACATTGAAAAATGTTCCTATAGGAACAATAATATATTATTAAAAAGTAGTATAAATAAACATTTAGCATTTTTTCCTTGCTTACCGGAGACTACTATGTACAGTAGTAACCTACTCATTGTACCTTCGGTTAGACACCTATTTGTTTTCGACAAAATCTCTTACATAAAAACGTTTAAGAAACCAAATATCCTACCTGCATGAAGTTACAGCTGTTTTCTGATGAGAAACCCTGAAGGGTTTATCTTCCATTTTGACAATGTCCAGTAGGCCTACAGTTGACATTTCCACAGCGAATAGCTGATGGCTGTAATACTTCGCTATTGTAAAAAAGCACTGACTTTTTAAATAAATAGCCTAGGGTTAAGCAAGTTATTTTATCATGGGATACCTGCATTTGTGCATTGTACATTAATTTATGCAAATGACAATGGACACACCTCCTACGCTCCCCCACCCCTCTCCCTCACTCACACCACAAAGTACTTTTCAGAATTGTGTAGTAGGCGGAGACAGGCTGAGACAGTGAGTGCACTTACTCTTTAAATAGAACACCCCCTAAATAGGTGAGAATTGACCAAATTTGGAATCTGATAAAAGGGATAAAGGGCCAGCTACAAACTGGTCTTACTGTCTTTGGGCCCGACCGGAACCCTCGAGTTTTGCTTGGGTTTTATCGGGCTTGGGTGAAAATGGACCTACCAATGAATCCGAAGATGTCGCGGATGGTGGGCACAAAGATGACCAGAGCATTGGTTGCCCCCAGCAGCAGGATGGTGATGAGTAAGTGGCGGACCCAGCTGAAATCTTTGGAGGCACAGAGGAGCTGGTTCACTGAGGTGCGAATCTAGAAAAAGCAGTGAACAGCCTTCAAAAACCAAGACCAGACAATGACAGTGACAGAATTGTCCTCTCGCCTTACAAGAGGTGGGTATGTTGTGGTACCTACTGGAAAGAGGACCACAGGGACTGTCAGGGTGACAGCAGTCAGAACTGCCAGGCGCACCACAAGGAGAACTGCATCAAACTTGTATACTTTGGAATAGGTGTGAAGCAGTTCGGGTTCAACATGTTCTAGAAAAGTAAAAAAAAAAAGAAGCATGTCAAGCCATGGTCATGTATCACCGCCACCTACTTGCCCAATCCTGTCGCTATCACTCCCATGCCCAACCCGTAACATTTCTCTTTATTACACCCATGCCCGCGTTTTACTACGAGCAGGGGTATCCCAATTAGAGCCCGACCGACATGGGATTTTTGAAAGGATAATTCACAGATTACCGATATGGCAGCCGATATAGTGAACTTTTGAGCTTGAATGAAAATAGACCTTTTCTATGTGGATTGTGTACAGACATAGCGCCAATATGACTATGCAAAAGGTACTCAGAAGACCGCTGTTTTAAACAAATAACATTATTACAAAAAATGTAACACTATAAAATTATTATAATATTAACACGATTAACATCATCAAGCAATTTTAGAAATGAACACTGTGATCAAATAAAGAACAGGGCCGTTTCTGGGGGGGGGGGGGGGGGGGGGGGCACTGCTCCCCCAAATGCTCCGCCGGCCCCCCCAAAGCCAAATCCAGAAAAAATAAAATCCTACAATAGGATACAGCTATTAGAGCTACAGACGATTCCGCCAATCATAAAAATGCCACATCAAAATAATATATTTCTCATATATATATATACATAATTTTTTTAATACATATTTTATGCCTGAGACGCTGGGGGGCTTGCCTCTGTTGACGGCTGCCGTTTCACCGTGATAGAGAACATAAGAGAGAGAGAGAGAGAGACAGATATGATAGTGTACTTTAATATATGTGAAGTATTCCAAAGTTTGAGGAAAGTAGGGCTGACTAGCCAACACGCAGCAGTAGGCTAGCTCGCACGCACGCACGCACGCACGCACGCACGCACGCACGCACGCACGTGCGTGCTAGAGCTCAAAGATGAGTCGTGGCATATCATGGAAGAAATCGAACCGGTTCTAAACTCAACGACTGCAACATGTAGCGAGACATCTGTTTCTTTGTCCATGGTGTACCCAATCGTGAGTTCCCTCATAAACGTGCACTTGAAAACGTCTGACGAGGGTAGTGCGGCAGTCAAAGCTTTCATCTCAGCTGTGCGCCAGTCACTCGATGAGAGCTTCCACCCACAAGACCCAGACAATTCTTCACATCCTGCGCTCATCGCTGCTGCCTTGGACCCAACACACAAGACGTTAAAATTTCTGAGTGATGACATGTGCTGGGCCGTGAAGCGTCAATTGGAAGCCATCTACAATAATGAAAAGGAACGGGAGGAAAGACTTGCACCCAAAGAAGAGGCGGATGCAGAAGAAGAAGATGGCTGTGATGCCAGGCGGGTGAAAAAAGCAAAACCAAGTGCGATGTCTTACCTTCTCGGAGCATACTTGGAAGATGAAGAACAAGAATCCAAATTGGAACAATATGGTCGGGTGCCTACTCTTCATGTGGATGGTGACCCACTCTCCTGGTGGAAGACGCACTAAGTATCATTCCCGACGCTCTCCAAATTGGCAAAAAAATATTTGTCAATTCCGGCAACTTCGGTGCCATCGGAGAGAACTTTCTCCGCGGCAGGCTTGCTGGTGAGCAAATGACGATCAAGGCTCTTGCCAGACAACGTGGATAAACTGGTTTTTCTGAATAAAAACCTTTCCAGGTGAGATTCGTAACCCCATTTAATTAGCCATTTAATTTGTCACAGTGAAGTTGACCTTTGAACTTTTGGATATAAAATGTCATCATTTCATCATTTTATCCTATTAGACATTCGTGTGAAATTTTGTCATAATTAGCGTAGGAATTCTTGAGTTATGGGCAAAAACTTCTTTTGTGAGGTCACAGTGACCTTGACCTTTGACCACCAAAATCTAATCAGTTCATCCTTTAGGCCAAATGTGAAGAAATTCCCTCAAGGCGTTCCTGAGATATCTCGTTCACGAGAATGGGACGGATGGACGGACGTACAACAATGTCATTTTAAAACTAATTTACTATCATTTAAAAATCAACAAAAAATGTGTTTTGCGTAAGCACACCATTTTGTGACCCGTCTTTGGAAGTTATCAACGATTCAATAGATTTGTGGACTTTGGTTAGTAACTAACTCCAAGTAATGAAATTTGTGTTTTCATTCGCAGCAATCTCACTACAATTGGCTGCTTGGCCACGTGCAGAAGAATGGATTTGTTTAGGTTGTGTTACCTCAGGAAAGCGAATAACTAACCCTAACTGATGAGGTAATGAATCTTCTACTAAAAATAGGAGCTTTCCATGTAAATGTGATTGGGGAGAATGGCGACATTGGGCACCGTTCTGATAATACAGAAGCGAGCCAATGCGAAAGATGCAGTGGAGACTACCATCGCTACAAACCATGGCTTTATGATTCAATGAAACAAGCCAACAAAACAAGCTAACATTAGGTTACCTTTTAAAAACTTGGCGTTTTCAAGGTAACATACCTACTGTAGCCTTGTTTAACGTGACACTAGGAACACTACAACTGCTGTCACTAAGATAATTCAAAAATCTGTCATTGTGATATCCATGGCTCTCCATGGATATCCTAGTGACTTCCTAATCAAACATAATGAACTTTCTGATATGTTTAGGATATGAATGAATGAAGCTACTTATTAAATGGCCGTGAATTTACTGTCATGTAACGTATCTTGCCTGTAGGAGACTCTTTACATGTAAGTCTATAAATAACAAAATTACTGTGATTTTCCAGGACAGACAGTGAAAAATGAGGACATTCAATACAAACCGTAGCTGCCTGCGTATAACGTTATTGTAGAAAGGCTGCCAAACGCTCTTGAGTTGCTTCGTAAATGTAACACAAACCGTTATAAGTTATTACTGTATGACTTATGCTAGCTATACAGTAGATTCAGTTAGCTAGCTACAACCCAGTCATATAAAGTTGTAAAGTTGCCGGGGATGAAAATAGCTAGCTATACAGTAGATTCGGTTAGCTAGCTACAACCCAGTCATATAAAATTGTAAAGTTTCTGGGGATGAAATGAATGTCAGTGATGATCTGTCATGGGTCTGTGGAAGTTATAGGCCAAGGGAGGGGGAGTGGTGAGCCAGAAATACAGAGCAGAAAATTAATCTTTCGGGTATTGATACAGTGGTTCTGTGTAACGTTACAGTAATTTTTTCTAGTATATGTGATGCGGTATGTCAAAACCAGGCGGAATTGGGCAAGAGGTCAATTTTGAGTTATTGGTATATTAGTAAAACATAGACCTTGCACTTTACAACTCCGCTTTCTTTTTTCAAATCGGATATTCCAAAGCGAAGTTATTAAGATTTTAAATTGGACCGTCTGAAACATCGAAACTGAGAAATAGCCCTTTAAAGTTTGAGTTTAAACAAAACAAGTTGGTTAACAATGTTAGCGTACCGAACCCTGTTATCGGGCGGAAACCAGACATTTTTGTGATCAACATACGATACTGATATTATTCTGGCACATACCATTGAACATATTAGGCTATATTTATTAGGTTCACAAAACGATAAGCTAACTTTTAAGCCAATAACCATGTAGATGTGACCGGTAGTTTTTTTGTTTTAACGTCTTTTAGATTAGAAAGTACTGTCAAAAAAGGGGCGCCCTTTATCGGGCGGCTCTTGTAGTGCATAAACAAGCTCACGATTATTGTTGTTTTAATAATCAATTAATAGTTTATTTCATCAAGAAAGATACCGTTTGAATAACCAATATGTTGGCAAAATAGCTGGCTAACTGGATAGTTTACCTGACAGTCCGAAAGATGTCGATATTGGGTTTATTTCTTCACAAAACGATAAACTAAGTTTTAAGCCAATATTAAACATGTAGACGTGACCGGTAGTTTTTTGTTTTAACGTCTTTTAGATGAGACAGTAATGTCAAAAAAGGGGAGACAACTATCGTTTATTGGCTTAAAAGAGATAGGCTCAATCGCATTGGATTTATTTCTTTACAAAAACGATGTTAACTTTTAAGCCAATAACGTGTTTTTTTTTTCGTTTTAACGTCTTTAAGATGAGACGAGACTGCCAAAGAAAGGGCGCCCATTATCGGGCGGCTGTTGTAATCCATAAACAAGCTCACGATTATTGTTGTTTTAATAATCAATTAATAGTTTATTTCATCAAGAAAGATACCGTTTGAATAACCAATATGTTGGCAAAATATCATCATGCGATTTTACGTTAGCAAGTGAGCTAGAAGTTACGCTAAATTTGGCGTCATTTCCAAGCAAAATCTCGAACAAGGCATCATTTTGTGAAATGACATGCCTCTCTAAAAGTGCTTAAAAAATACTTTGTCGATGAAATTTCAGTTTGAAACTTTTACAGAACATTTTTAATATTTGTAGCATCAAATGTTCAAAAATCTCAAAAACGCTAAAATTCACCCCCAAGGCATTTTGCAGCTTTTCCTCTGTTCGTAGCTCTGCCCAATTCCGCCTGCTTTTGACATACCGCGTCACATATATTGTACAGCTGTTCCAGCTAGCGTTATGCCATAAGAGAGAATGCGTTTGTAATTACCCGTCCAGCTAACCTTAATGATGATCACGGATTCTGCCAGACAGTGCTGGCTAGCTAGCTACACTACCGTTAGCAAAGGTAGCCAAGTGGTTTCATTTTTCATTTTAACTGAACTGAGCTGAAGTTTGTAAGCTAGCTAACTACAGCTTTGTCCAGACAGCACAGCTACATTGGCCCTGTAGCTGTCGGTCTGCGGGAGATGTCGCATCTTCGTCCAAGCTATCTGAGTCATGAACCGATATTAAGTGCGGTTTGCATGTGAAATCCAGCAATTGGCTACTATTTGACGAGATGTTGTTATCCAATGGGGATAATTATTTTTTGAGGGTATTGTCATATTTGATGACTAATTCAGCAGGAAAAAGAAGAAGAAAAAAATAGAGCAAAATAACCCAAGTGTGGGGCTTTATTATGTGGATGTGTCGGGATGGGGTTAATATATACAGTTGCAATCAAAATTATTCAACCTCCTTAACCCACAAGACATTCTGGTGATGTGAATAAAATGTAATGAAAACAGTCAAAGAAAGTTTATTAATACATATTTGAGTGATTTTGAGAACATAAAGTTCAGTTTAGTTATGGTTCAAAAGAAACATCTAATTCTCCCCACAAATGTCCACGTGCAAAATTATTCAACCCCCAAAGTCAGTATTTCGTGTAGCATCCTTTACCCTTTATAACTTCCAATAAACATTTCTGTTAAGTACTCACAAGCTTCTGACACCTCTCTATTGGAATTTTTGGCCATTCCTCGTTAGAGTTCTCAGTTTCAGCCCGAGCCCGACGGGGCCCAAAAAAGCCAGTCGGGTAGGGCCGGGTTCGAGCCGACAATTTATGCTAATTGGTTGGGTCGGGTAGGGCTCGGGCTGCGCAAAAAAAAAAAAAAAAAAAAAGAATGTCTGTGTGTGTATTTACAGTAGGCTAATTTGCATTTTTACATGTGGTGCTGATTGCTAATTTTGGAGTCAATCAATTGTCAAGACTTTTTCTACTTGTTTAAATGTAGCTATTTATTTTATTCATCCAACATCTCCCGTTTGCTGTAACTATACGGCGAATGTAGGCGTTCGAGTTGAAGTTGAAGTATTGTCTGCTGTGTGATAAATTATATTAGGGCAATAATAATGAAGCAAGAACATGCGACCTACACAACAATAAAAAAGTTGAATAGACACTACTAAATTCTATTAGAGCATGGAAAACATTAAAACATTAGTACAAATCTAATTGCTTGCTTTCGGCAAAATTGGTTTACTCTGCTGCTCTCAATTACTAAATCTGTTAACTCAAAAACAGTAGGCTAAAAACACAGCTAGTTTGTGGCGTTCCTGCTTGCTCGCTCCTTCTCTCCCTCTCTCACCCCGTTGTGCTATGTGATTTGAGCCGCCGCCTACGTAAATTGCGCAGCCTTTTGGTAATAACCGACTCAAGTTTTTTTCTTTTTCGGGTTTCGTCGGTCTCGGGCTCAGTATTGTATGTGATGATCTCGGGCTAGCCGGGCTCGGGCTTCAACTCACTCGGGTCGGTTCGGTTCGGGTTTGAATTTTCAGGCCCGTTGAGAACTCTATTCCTCGTGTGCAAAAGCTTCCAGCTTACTGATGTTCTTTGGTTTCTGTGCTGACACTGTTTTTTTAAAATCCCATCAAAGATTTTCAATAGGATTTAAATCTGGGGACTGAGATGGCCACTCAAGGACTTTACAGGACTGATCCCTGAATCAAGCTTTGGTTGACTTGGATGTATGCTTGGGATCATTGTCTTGCTGGAAAGTCCAATGATCACCAAGCTTCAAATTACACACTGAAGGCATCACATTCTTCTCCAAAATGGCCTGGTATTTCAAAGAATCCATGATGCCATTCACACGGTCAAGATTGCCAGTTCCTGCAGCAGTAAAACACACCCACAGCAGGACAGACCCAAGTCCATGCTTGACCGTGGGGTGTTCTTGTCATAAGCCTTGCCTTTCTTACGCCAGACATACCGCTCATCCATGGGTCCAAACAGTTCCACTTTAGTCTCGCCACTCCATAAAACCGTCTCCCAGAACTCCACAGGCCTATCCAAATTCCTTCTTGCATATTCAAGTCGACTTTTTAGTGCTCTTCTTAGTCTGCACCGATACTTTTGTTCCTGCCTTCATCAGGTCACATCCTGTAAGTCTTACGAGGCAATAAGGCAATACAAGGATTTTTCTTAGCTGTTCTGTTCAAATGTCTGACTCCCATTGGTGAAATTTTGCTTTTTCTTCCATGCCCAGGTAGGTTTGCTGCTGTACCATGAGATTTAAACTTACGTATGATGCTGCCAACTGTGTCTCTTGGAACTGTAAGGAACTTCTTGTAGCCATTGCCTTTTTTGTGTAATGAAATGCTTTCTTCTCTTAGCTTTTGTGAGAGCTCCTTTTTCTTTGCCATGTTTGCTACTCAGCTTGAACACATGCATGGGCTGGATTTATATATGCATTACAGCTGAAGCAAATTAAGTGTCATTATAGAGTTCCCAACGACTTTATTGTGTTTTAACACAATTTTGTAACCTTGCAGACTAGTGATTTAAAAAATAGCAATATTGAATAGGGGTTGAATAATTATGACATGGTTGTATAAAAAAAATATCCTGCTACTCCAGAAATATTACATTACACATCAACTTGAATATGTCACTGAACTGATACAGTACGGATACATGTCATTTTTAACCCCCCCCCCCCCCCCCCATACACACACACACACACACACACACACACACACACACACACACACACACACACACACCAAAGGAAATGTCCTCAGCTCAGTATCTGTGCACTAATCTAATATGTTAACACACTGAGTTTTATTACTTCATACAGAACAGGAAGCCGAGTTTGGGAACCACTGGCTTAAAACACCACATGGTCCGTTGTTTCCTTTTTGATTTTCAGGCTGAAAGCCAATCTGTGACATTTAATTTAAATAATCAATTGAAAGTCTAAGTGTCTACACAGATAATGGCCCGCCCGTTTGTTGAGTTGGTGCCGGGGAGTTCAGTGGGCGCTGTGAGCGGAGTGGAGTTTTGGAGCCGTGAAATTCTGTGGTGTCACGCTGTGCAGTTGAGTCTACAGAGCATAAGTCCTTCCTTGGCCCTTGGTCCTTGGTGTTTTTATAACTTTGTTCCTTTTGCGCTGGAGGAGGGAATATTGGCAATTTCTGGCTTTTCATTCTCTCTCTTTTCTGGTCATAAATTTCAATTTAACGTTTAAATGTCTTCTTTATTTTTGTAAGTTGTAAGCAGTGAGCCTACGTTCATTCATGAATGTATGATTCCAATTCATTATTCTAATTGATGGTTTTTCCTGTAATAAAACTACTACTAATCTTAAGACCTGATTTAGACTTTGTTTTGGCTTCTTAGTTGATCGACCAGGTTACTGTTCGACTGGCTTATCAACGAATTCGGCGATTTATTTTACGATTGTCATTTTTAATCATTATTATTCAATTAAATCAATTAAATATAATTAAATGTATGGTTGAGTGAGGGGTTTTAGCACGTGATACCGCGTGTGTTTAGTATTCAGAGTACTGGCCATTTTAACAAGGACATCGAGTGCTGGAACTGCTGGATTCAGGAATATAAACTAATTTTTACTTAATCCTCATTTCCCCGACAGATGTGTGTTACAAGAGGTCAGAATGTGCAGAAGTTAATGTTTTTAAGGGCTCTGTGGTCATTGTGGTTATTTCTGTAGGAAACCCTGAAAAGTGGCAAAAAAAAAGTGGCCCCATACATAACCAACAGAAAACTTGTCTGATGGTGTCCGAAAGAAAAAAGAATTACATGACTGCTTACGTTCACTTTAAATGTTCAAGAAAAAATAAGGTTCAGTTAGAATGGGGAAAAAAAATCTGTGTGATACAGGCTATGCCAAATTCAATGAAGACCAAAAATAGTATTCTGACAGTTCATGAACTTCTGTGTGCTAGTTGCTTTTAATGAAAACAAATCCAGATGGATTTTTGGACAATTTATACTAGTACATCCTGATATTTACACACTGAACACAGCTGTGCGAAGCACGGCTTTTCCCAGGGTCACCTCTTACATAAGTGTCTTGCCCCTCTCCTAGGCCAATCCGCATCCCTTAATTCACCGCTTTCAGTTAAACCTATTCTGGAGCCAGGGACAAAATTTCTCACCATTGAAGGTCAGGTAGCCAAAGAGGGCTGCCAGAAGGTACATGATGAACATAGCCAGGAAAGACATGTTGGCCACGCCTTGCATCCGCCTGCGGGAACGACTGTTGAGAGAGAAAATGCTCACTCAGCCTTTCAAAAGTTATTTTCTTCAATTGCCACGGATATTAATTGTTAGTGTAGCCCAGCGATCACCAAGCAGTGATACTCACTCCTTCAGTTCCTCATACATCGGTAGGATTGCTGGGTGGCACACAAATGCGAATGTGAGAATGGGCACAGCATACACTGTCTGAAATGACAAGGGAAAACTGTGCTTTAAAGCACTGGGACAAAAAGACCCGTAACTCTTTTCTTCCTGGTTATATGGAAACTTAGCCTATGCTATTTCATGCGACTCACCTGGGAGTTGAAAACAAAGTACTTGGGGTGGCACACGTCATCTTGGGTCGTGGCATTCTGCAGCCTGTCATGGATGCCGGTGCTCAGGTAGGCAGTGTTGTTCAGGGTGATGTTCAGTGTATCCTGCTCTAATGACAGGGGGCAGGGAATCTGGAACTTCTTACATATGACCTGAAAAGAAAATGAAGGAGACACATTTATACATCCATAAATTCCTGAAATGTACTTCCACTCATCTTAACTGTAGTGTGCAATTTTCATAACAGTTCACTTAGACTTAATACATTTAAGTTAAAATTTAAATTGCATGAAATTTGTTTTGCAGTTAATTTTCAGCTATATTTCTATTATCTTTGAGTTCTGTCTCAGATACATAAGTATTACATTTCAGTTCTCTTATTTTTGGGTTTTTTAAATTTGATTTTATTGGACCAGCCAGCCTTGAACAGGCACAAGCAGTGCAGAAATTAAGAGTGCACAACTTTAAACCTGCAGTTGTACACCTTCTAAGAAAACACCAGAATATCAAAATGTATATTGAAAGTAAAACTAAATATACTGCAATGGAAAGTGCAGGTTCAACAACCATTGCAGGTTCAATCTATGCTGTATTTGTACCCTTAAGTAAACAGAATACATTTAAAATGTAAACCAAGTAGCTGTCCAGGATAGCTCTAGTAAGGATAGGAATAAAAAAGAAAAGAAAAGCGTTTAACCAATAGTGCCCAGGCTTACCACTATGACGAAGAACACCATGCACAACAGAGAGAAGCCGCTGGTGTAACCTAAGTAACCTGACACAGAGAAAGAGGAAGCACAGTTACAGAAAGTAGATGAGGTCCTACAAGCAAGCTGTTGCAAAATATCTGTACGTCATTAACAAGAACAGGGAAATGCTCCAAGTTGGCGTTGCCTGTACGGTAGTGGTTTTGCAATCATTGCAGACTACTTTACATTTACTACTTTTTCAACATTTCATCGCTCCTGACTGCCGGAGGAGATACTTACCCAGGTTGCGCAATAGCGACAGTGGCAAGATGATCACCAGAGAGACCAGCAGCACAAGGTAGTCTCCATTCAGATACCACTCTCTGGAAAAGTACTCAAAATTTCAATTCAGAGATAGCCTATCTGTGAACATCAGTGAATCATAGTGAAGTTCTAGTGAAAGGACAATGTGGTTGGTTTCATGAAACCCCAAATGGGTACTCTGGTTGACTTGTGGGGTTAAGATATAATATATCATATTTCTACAGAAAACAAAGTCAAGTCAGTCACTGATGTGTATATAAGGGACAGTAATTGATAGAATGTAGTAGCTCCACCAATCTCCTGCAAGAAGTATTCCATCTGTGCAGCACCAAAGCCTGTCTTACTAAACTCAGCCTGGCTTAACAATAGTTATTTTCACATTTGTCAGGAAAGCAAATAGCCTCCCCATTTATCCATCAAATGCAGCCGTTTCTGCAATGATGGGGCTACAAAAAGGTGAGGGAAACTTCAGACTTTGACTATTATTGTTACACAAAGCCCTCATAAATATGAGTTTTCAAGGACAGGCTTCATTTTAGTATGATCAGTGGCAAATTTATTAAAAAATAAAAGTCTAAGGTAAAAGAAGAGGTAGAGTCTGCACTAAAATGCCTGATTCAGTACTTTTGAGTATCGACTCTTGTGTTATGCAGCAGGCAGTGTACCCAGAATTCTCCTTCATGCTGAGAAAGGCCTGGATCACGATAGGCAGCTCATACTTGACGATGTATAGGTAGCTGGACATGGCTGCAAATAAAAACAAAGATCTTCCTTAGCAAATATTTTATCCTTTCAATTCCAACAAAGCATCAAACGTACCATAAAGTAAAACAAGATTTACACTATCATTCTGATCTCACTTCATCTCAGAGGTAGATACTTTGCTTTTTAAGTATCACTTAACACTGAGGGAAAAACAGGCATGACTTTTGGCTTCACATTGCAGCATTGCTACTTTTTGCAACATAATTACCCCATCATCCTGAGCTTTAAAATAAAGTGCAACTGATTTGTTTCAGGTGTACTCATTTTCTTCAACTTGGTCAATACCAAACATGCTTCATTGTTATATGGGATGGACTGTATTAAAGAATTACATTATAAAAGGCTGAAGACCAACATGCTGCTGGTTGTCTTTACCTCCAATGTTCTGCATGGTGATGGAGCAGGAAGCAGCCAGTTTTCCTGGCATTCCGAAGGCTTTATATCCCAATTGCTCATACACCAAAGACCCTGCAAAACAGAGAGACCCATTCATTTAAAATGCAGTTGGCCCAAATTCAGTATGACCATGAGTCGGCTGTTTAAAGAAACAAAGGAAAACAAATACCTCCTTCATTGGCCGTTTTTAGCAGCAGGTGTACAGAGTACAGGGAGAAGATGGACACGGCCACAAGCAGGATGCTGTGGAGGGGACATTCCAAAGTGAACACCCATTTAACCAATAACATCACTTTCCAATTTTCAAAATCCACAACACTCACAACTACTACTAAAAGAGCAGGACTATGTGTGCAGCCACTGAGTTGTATGAACCAATTTCAAGACTGCTCTCTATTGTGAAATACTGTCATTGGTATAAATCAGTAAGTGGTAGTACTACTCAAATTTAGATTCATCAAGCGTCACTCACACTATTACTATTACTAAGATTGTGCATCAATGAAATACAGCATGAACACATGCATATGTTCCCCCTACATTACAATCCGTATCACGATTTAGATAAGTTCAGATCCTCTACAGACCACTAAGACCAGTGATAAATTAATAATCATGCAAAGCTATTAAAATGACCTCCTAATGTCTGTTGGTATTCAGGCCAAAAAGTTCAATTTTGGTTTCATCAGACCAGAGAATCTTGATTAAGTTGTAGAAACATATCAAGCAGTATCAGTGGAAACAAAATGCACCTCAGCTCACTTTTGGGTGTCATATAAATTATCATATATGTACATATATTTTACATTTTGATTTTTAATAAATTAGCGCAAATGTCTAAAAACCTGTTTTCACTTTGTCATTATGGGCTATTTTGTGTAGAATTGTGAGACAAAAAATGAACTCAATCTATTGTAGAATATGTCTGTAACGTAATAAAATGTGGAGAAGGTGAAAGGGGTGTGCAGACTTTCTGGCTTGACTGTATATGTGGCTTGTTTTACCAATATCACATTGAGCCCAAACTACATGTTGAGTTTTATACACAAATCTATCCACCTATCAAGATAGATAGATTTATGTATAAAACCGCCGGAACTTGCAATTACGTTCGAGAAATAAAAGGGTCTTGAATCGGTTTCAATGACGAAAGACGGTATAGCTTCTTTATTTGTAGATACAGTTCTGCATGATGTTAGTCAGCTTTCCAGTCTAACATGCCCTTAACACTCCAAACTGGCCCAGCATTTATACACTGTAAAACCGAATAATAGATAGATAAAGATCGCCAGCTCGTGACGAAGATAGATATAGCCTATCGCTAGCTAGCGAGAACACATAATTATCAGTGTCATGACATAACTATAAAGAATAGGCTGCATCGCAAATATGTCTTTCTTATATGTAGGCTACTGCTGTTGTTTCTCTTCATCAAAAAATTGTAGCTGCACAAACTGATTTGGATGACAACGGGAAGCTCTTGCCCTGCCCCAGCCTAGTAGATTTGACCGACCCAGCAACCAAGTTGCTCGCTGTGAGAACGCGGCGTTAGTGTGTATAAGGGGAGCATTTTATTGTCTATGGCAAGATGAAGGTTGTAAACATGGTTTGGGCTATTAGCACCCTGCTGTTTTATTGCCCTGCAGTGCACCTTGAGAGGTAGATGTTTTTGCAAGCCGTGACCCTTCTGAACAACCCTGCATCTGAATTTTTTCGGTGACATGACTTCTGTAATTTGGACGAATCCGACTACTACTAGGGGCCACCATACATAGGGTTTAAAGGAGCTATACGTAACAGATTTACTGTATTAAATCATAAAATGACCATATGATGTCATCAGAGATTAAGGAAGTCGAAATACTGGCTTCTCCGACAACAATGCTACAGCCAGTATGTTCTCTTTTGAAATTTCCATTCCGGGTCGGAACGTCTGTTTTTGTCCTGAGTGATTTTGTCCACTATTCTCCGAGTTGACTCCGCCCACTGCCCGATTGTCTCCGAGTTGACTACACCCACTGCCTATTTCGACACCCCGGGTTGCCAGATATGAAACAAATTGGCACACAAACACAGCGCCGTGCAGCCATGGAAGCAAGCAAACAAACTGGATCAACTGAGATTGTACTAGATTCTACCCAACCTAAAAAGCCTTGTCCTCTTTCGAAAAAGCTCCAAGACCAGAGCCGTGCTAAAACACAGGTAGCCTAAATCTTGGAGTTGAATTTGAAAGAGACAGCTTAGAGTCCAGAAGGATTTCAAGACGGCTGCCCAGTTTGCTAATTTTCTCCTGAACAGGTAAGCATTGAGCTTCAGCCAACGTTAGCTAACCTTAGCTAATTTATCACAGCTACTAGCTAGTTATCTATCTTATCTAATGCAAACCAGACACCTGTTTTAGAAGAGTTCATTCAATTTTGTGACTGAATCAATGAATGTGTTCAAATTTCGTTAGCGTTAGATTGCTAGGTAGATATTTTAGTGAAACGATGTAGCTAACGTTAGCTAGCTAGCATCTAGGTAAGGTATTCTTTGTTTCGAGAATAAAGGTTACATCGTTCAAACAAAGGAACTTTGTCAGAATAATTTTTTCAGAATAATGTTAGCCAAACACTGACATTTAGGGCACTGAGCTGGCTGAATTTCTCACTGCCACAGTTTAAAGCAGGAAGCAGTCCTGAGATCACAATTAAGCTTGCAAATGGGTTTAATGCAGTAATAGGCCTATAATGAAATAAAATCAGTCTTTAAAACTTATGATTTTCTCAACCTAGTGTAATTTCTGCCTGCATGAATGATTACAGCTCCAGAGTGTTTTTAAATGATCAGGGGAGCTTGATGTTGTAACCTATGTCATCCACTCTCACACCAGGAAAACAGTAGGCTTCACGTTAAAATCCATGAAACCACTGGCAACATTTACGTTCCGAACAAAGAATCGCCAATTACAACTGCGTTCGTCAGAGAAGGCAGTAACAATGAGCCAGATACATGCTTCCTAGCAGATGCTTTTAATCCAAGCGACGTACAGTATATGAATGCATACATTATGAAGCAGGGGTTGATGTTGGGGAGCTGAGGACTTCAAAATGATTTCAAAAGTGTTCATTTAATTGTTATATCACTACCAAATTACTGTTACCGTATAGAACAATGTTGCTGAAAACATTATTTTTATTTTATCTTTGCTTGACATTTTTTGCCTGTTTCTTGCATGTGCTATACAATATCTGCCTCAACGGAGGGGAGTGGGTGGGGTTTGGAATTGAGGAGACTTTTTTGATTGTAAACACAGAACTACAGCCAGGCTAAAAATCCTGCATTGTGCACCTTTCACTGCCACTTCACAGAAACCATCCGTACTACCTATTTTTAGCCTAAATGTCCAAAGTGATTTTTCTGAATCACAAGTGTGGGCAAATGAACTAGAGGGAGCAAGGTGGATAATTTGCTGAAAGGATTTTTTTGCCATGTCAGTGATCAGCAGTTCCACACAACTCTGACCGAACGGTACAAACTGCTAAGCCACTTGTACTCAATGGATACCGAAGTCGTAACACAATGATTTGACTATTTTTCACAGGAGAGTTGAGGTGATTGGGGAAAAAATGCAAGCTGATTATGCGTTAATAGTTGTCATGACATCACAAAATCCTGGAGGGACTGATAAGTTCAGTGGTTTGAATGGTCCCCTGTAATGCCCCTTTCTTCAAGGCCTTGCCTTGATGCGCATCTTTTGGCCAGGTTTTTGTGGAACACCGAGAGTGCCAGGATGAATGATAAATAAATAAAAGAATAAATAAATAAATGTGGAAATAAATAAATAAATCTAGAAAAGAATATACAGGGAGCACCATAATTCATTGGACAGTGACATTTTTTGTTATTTTGGTTCTGTAAATAGTCCCCCCCCCATTTTCAGGCATCAAAAAATATTGGACAGTTTAACATAGTATGAGGTAATTTTTAATATTTGGTCGCATATCCTTTGCATGCCATGATTTCCTGACGTCTGTGAGATATCAAGACTCTTGATATCTTATGTTCTGGTACTCTTACAAGCGATACTACACTGCCTGGCCAAAAAAGTTGCACACTAATATTTTGTTGGACCGCCTTTAGCTTTGATTATGGCGCGCATTCGTCGTGGCATTGTTATGCAACGTGACAACATTTATTTCCGCGTTGCATTAATTTCTGGCCGATATCTTGTATTGACGATGGGAGAGTCAAACCACTCTGTGAAGTCTTCTTCAGCACATCTCATGACGGGTGCAACGGCGACTTTTCTTTTGGCCAGGCAGTGTTTAACTTCTCTGCATTTGAATGGATCTGTATGGAAATTGGGGGATGGGACTAGATTTAGCTGTAAATTATGCTGGAACAGTATGGAATACATGGTTGGCGAAATGCCTCTAAGTCATCAAGGGTCTGACATATCAAACGAGCCTCAAACCATCACTCTGCTGCCAGATGTACAGTAGATATGGACGGATCACTAAGGGTTGTTTCTCCTGACAAATTTTCCTATTGAACTCTATGGAAAAATAAGTCAGGAGAAGAAACCCTCCAAGTTATCCATCCATATCTACTGCATATATGGCAGCAGTGATGGTTTAAGGCTTGTTTGATACGTCAGACCCATGATGACTTACAGCCATTTAGCCAACCATGTGTTCCATATTGTTCCAGTGTAATTTACAGCTAAATCTAGTCCCACCCCCAATTCCCATAGAGATCCATTCAAATGCAGAGAACTTATTGTATCGCTTGTAAGAGTACCAGAAAATAAGATATCAAGAGTCTTTTCATATTGTTGGGTCACAAACATCAGGAAGTCATGGCATGCAAAAGATATGTGACCAAATATTAAAAATGATTACTTTACTCTACATTATGTTAAACTGTCCAATATTTTTTGGTGCCCAAAAATGGGGGGGGGGGGGGGACTATGTCAAAAGGTTCTATAATTTCTAAACGGTTCATCCGATATGGATGAAAATACTCTCAAATTAAATCTGACAGTCTGCACTTCAACCTCATTGTCATTCCGTTCAAACTCAAAGTGCGAGAGTACAGAACCAAAATAACAAAAAATGTGTTACTGTCCAATGAATTATGGTGCTCACTAAGTATTATCTGATCAAAAACGTCTCCGACATTAAAAGAAAAGCCAAGTTACTCAAGCATAGCCTACAGAGCGCTGTCTATAAGTCCTTAATTCCAACTTGCAAAAACTAGGCATGCCTTTAAAAGTATTGATATCAAAATGTGGCCAAGTCACAACTAACAATATTGTCTATCGTAGCTCACACTAAATAAACAAGCTCTATTCCAAAGCAATGCTATTCAAACTTTCCTAAATTATTTAATGCAACTTGGCCCTGTGTTTCTTCATTTTAGCATGTGAAGAGATTGTGCCTCATGGAACAACATATGATTTCAATTCATGTTTTTAACAGTTGATAAATAATTACACTCCAGAAAGGATATGGTTATACTTTCTTGGCAAGTTTACTTTAGAAAATGTACAGGTTTTAAAATGTTAAGTGCTGCTACAGATTTCTTTACAATTCACAAACAGACATTTATATCAAGAAACATCATGAACAATAGAGAAAGGGGGGATGAATAAATAAATGCAGATAAAAATTATATATTTTTACCTAGAAAATAGCGTACATATAGCATTTTTACAAATGTATCCAGACATGTTTGTGGGTCAGATGATGGCAAATAAGTAATAGTACTCATTTTCTTAACATAATAATAGTTGATATTTGTGAACAGAATTTTGTGAACACAAGGATATCTATGCTCTGTAGGACCACACAGGTTGATAGAAATCCAAATAAATAAATATATATATATAATAATAATAATAATAATAATAATAATAATACATTTTATTCATTCTGTGCTTTTCATAGTCCCAAAGCAGTGCATGCAGACAATAGTTCAAACATGCCCTGTATTTCTGTTTAATTTCTAAGTGCAACACATCTGAATCAGAGTATTTCCACTATAAATTACTCTCATTTTGCAGTGTGATGTGGAACAGTTTCATTGACCACATTCTCTTGAGATGATAGGATGAAGAAACACAGGGCCAAGTTGCATTAAATAATTTAGGAAAGTTTGGATAGCATTGCTTTGGAATAGAGCTAGTTTATTTAGTGTGAGCTACGATAGACAATAATGTTAGTTGTAACTTGGCCACATTTTGATATCAATACTTTTAAAGGCAGGCCTAGTTTTTGCAAGTTGGAATTAAGGATTTATAGACATCGCTCTCTAGGCTAGGCGTGAGTAACTTGGCTTTTTTTTTTACGTCGGAGATGTTTTTGATCAGATATCATTTATTTTTGGTAGCTAACTAATGATGAATAATGCATGAAGATAATGACATCGAGAGAGACATGCATACAGAATACATGCATTCCAAATAAACGCATGCAGACATGACCGCAAGAGCGCAGCACGCTCCACGCAGACAAATATGTGCATATTGCAGTGTATGAGATGGCATTTGAAAGCTCAGGATCTGTAGTTTCATAAACTGAAAAATGGCCCGTGCTACTTGTGGACCGTTTTACCAGCACCAGTCACATTTTCTTGTTCGACCATTTTAACCACTTTAATAATAATAGTAATAGCACTGAGTTTGGAAGGATACAGTGACAATGAGGTTGGAGTGCAGACTGTCAGAGTTAATTTGAGGGTATTTTCATTCATATCGGATGAACTGTCTAGAAATTATAGAACCTTAGTCCACCCCATTTTCGGGCAAAATATTGGACAGTTTAACATAATGTAGAATAAAGTAATAGTTTTTCATATTTGGTTGCATATCATTTGTATGCCATGACTTCCTGATGTCTGTGACCCAACAATATCAACTCTCAAGTTGCAAATTAGAACTAGTTGGAACCAGTTTCACCTGTGTGTATATTAAGCGTGTTTGCAGCTCATCACCTCAGAGTAGGGGATTTAGGGAGAACTCTGATTGGCCTCTACAGTGGCAGGAGAATTGTTTGATCGATGTGACCACCATTTTAGCTGTGTTGATTCTGATTCTATTGTGAAGTGAACCCCTGCCACCTTCTATTTTCATTGTGAATGTTTATTCAAATACTTCATGTTTGGTATGCAACTGCATATTTTACTCTGTATACTTGAACAATTAACCCCACACATTTCGATGAAACGCAGATGACCGACAGGCCCAGTCTACTGAATGCGAAATGCGGCATTCTTATCCCATTATTGTGAGGGTTGTGTTAAGGTTCGGAGAACCAGACGCGACCGATAAGGATTCTAAAAGCGTATCTAGAAAGATACAAACGCGGAAGTAGCCGCATCAGAGGAGAGGAAAACAAAAGAATGGGAGCAAAACTTCCCTAGCACAAGCCAAATCAAAGCAACCTCAAAAGGCGGCGAGTCTCGATAAACACCGAGAATGAATAACAAAAGAACCTCACGCACTAAATCATTAGGCGTAACCGGAGGTAGAGAAACAAAGCAAAAACTTGATAAAACAAGTGAAGGAAAAGAATAGAAAAGAAAAACCTGTTCTCCAGAGCTCTTGTGGTGAAAGAGCTGAAACAAAAGGTAACAGGTCACAAGAATAAGGAGAAAGAGAAAGATTAGAAATAAAAGAGAAAACCAATCTAATCCTAATTCTCTAACCAGACTTGCTGCGTTTCTTATTCGTACGAACCAGAAATGCAGCGACCGAATTTCCTATACCTTACCGACTTTGTTGTCAACATAGCAAAAACAATATTGAAGTGTCGGAAATGCGGAAGTCCTGAGCTATTTATAACCGGCAGGAAACCCGAAACAGGATACGGCAGTCAATGTGCGTTCAAAGATAAGACACGGTGGTCTATCTATACAACAGTAAAGTTTACAGGTAGCCACGTCTCCCGTCTCCTCGTTAAGGCATGAACACAGCATAACAGCTACTAGCCAACTTTTCCACGAGCAACTGAAAGACAGAGTTATTTCAGGTTTTTTCCTAACCCACTGACAAGCCTTTGCATATCAAACAAAAGCAGCGACTATTCACTGGGTTCAATGACAACTGAGGAATAGCCAGAGAGAGGAGGGACAAACTACACCAGAGTCAATGAGTGTCAATAATTAGATGAGAGGAAGATGAAAAACCGCCCAATAGAACAAAAAATAACCCAAATTATGACAAGCTGCAAAAAGTCACTTTTTCCTGCACAATAACATAAAAAAATGGAATACGCCCAATCTGGCAACACTGAACACATATGTTGGAAGTGTGGGAACCATAGACTGTATAAAAATAGGTGGGAATTGTGGCGAACTTAGTGAGTGGAGCTGTTGATTGACAGATTGTGCTCGTTGGGAAATCGGTAAATATATGGAAATAAGTAAATGGGGAAATAAATAATTATATTAGAAAAAATACTTGAAAATAAATATAACTTAAATTAATTGCACATACATTTTTATATTGATTCCCAGATGTATTTATTTATTTCCAAATAATTTTATTTATTCATTTTATATTTCCACATTTATTTATTTATTTATCATTGTGGCACTCTCGGTGTTCCATAGGTTTTTGCGTGACAACGCAGAAATTATCATGTAAATTTCCTTTTTGTCATGATCATGCGATTACAATAAGAAACTGCTAATGCATATGCGGTTTTTCATTTTCATTTAAATTATGGCAGGGTTGTGTCATAGAGGGCGAGAAAAATTTAATGTGAAATGAGTACCCCGCCCCCCCGCCCCCTTCTCTCTATCTCTGTCGCTCTCTGTCTCTCTCACTCACTCACCCCCACAAACATCAAAGATAAGCCAGTCTTTGTCATAAATGACCCCTCCCCCACACCTTAACCCAATCAGGACAGGGATGCTCTTCGTGTGGAGGTATTTTATGAGTGTACTGGAGGAAAGAAGTTATTCAGTTTTGGCGTTTTTTTGGAAAAGAAGTCATCCTTTTTGTTTTTGTGATGGTAGTTCCTTTCATTCCTGTTCCTGGAGGGTAAATAATATTTGCAATTTCTGGCTTATCTCTCTCTTTATTGGTATTTTCTAATTAATGTCTGGTTTAATGTCTTCTCTTTTGTAAATTATAAGTAGTCAGCCTACATTCCTTAGTGAATGTATGATTTCAAGTCATTATTCTAATTGACTGTTTTTCATTTAATAGAATTATTTAATCTCAAGACCTGATTTAGACTTTGTTTTGGCTTGTTGGTTGATCCACCAGGTTACTCTTCGACTTACCTATCAAAGAATTTGGCGATTTAATTGATGATTGTCATTTTTAATAATAATTATCAAATTAAATAACGTAAAACTTATTTTGAATGTAGGTTAAGTGAGGGGTTCTAGCACGCAATATCGCTTGTGTTCAGTATTCAGAGTGCCGAACGTTTTAACAAGGGCATTGACTGTTGGAACCGCTGGATTCAGATAATACACATTTTACCTAATCTTCACTTACCCGACAGTATACAAAACGTATGCAAAATCAACTATTACAATTACAGTTTGAAATCTGAATCAACTACTGGTGGGAAACTTAAACATGCAGTTCATTATTCTGTTTTGTAGTAAAAATTAAATAACGAGTGTGCATCTTTTTCATTTTTGGCACGGAGCACCACAGTTGACAACGTGTATTCTTCACGGATGCAAAAAATTTTTCATGAAAAATCTCGAATGTACACTGACATTGCCTGACATTAACTTTCATTTGGTCGGCTTAGGTAGTGATAGTCAGTCCTTAACGTTATTTCAATTGGAACATGAAATTCACATTATTTGCCATCTTACACCTGGTGGAGGGTTCATTATAGCACCTAGCGCTCACGTTGTTTAAATACCAAGTCATCTTGCGCCAATTGCAGGTGAACTGGGCGGGTTGGTCTTAAGATGAGGAGTGGCCAGGATAATTATTGCTATCTTGAGCCAGCAGAAAGGGCCTGTGCTAAAACCACCAAAAACCTGGTCTAAAGTCATGTCGCGGTTGTTTACATGTTATTTTACCGGCGCATACAAGTGCGTCGACATAGGCGTGTACATAACGCGCGTACACCCTCCTGTCTGTTACACACAGGGGCGCTCACAAGCATGACTAAATATATTAAGATTACAATGTTATTATTGTGTAGGCTATATAAAAAAATGCATAATAAAAGGGTCCATAGGTCAAAGACCACATACCTGTCCCTCAGCGAAGGGGAATGCCGCATTAAATTGCTTTCAGCTCACTCCATCAACATCCAGGCGATGTGCGATGGTAGCCTACGTGTAAGGTTACATATATAGACTATTCGCAATTATCCTGGATCAAGCTATGATTTAGCCTATATTTGCCAATAATTCCTACCAATGGCTTCCGTCCCACCTTAGAAAACGCCAAATGAGCTTGCTTGTTTAACGAGGCATTGTCAAACATCAATTCCATGAGGCTGTTCTCATGGGAGTTCTCGACGTTCAAGCTTCAGCCGAAGTTCATTACTTGCATTTTAATATTGATTAATAATATCAATAATTGTTTTATAATGTCCTGCTAATGGAAATGTGACCAACGCGTTTTACTAGCAGCTTAATGCTTTAAAAACAAGTCCACTTTCCCGGGAAGACTGTGAAAAGTGCAATTTACAGCAGGTGAAACAGACCTGCTCCTGCATCATGAAGTTAAAGCGCACAGAGAATGGCATTAAAATTAATTGTGAATGAATTTTTCTCTTTAAAATAGTTTTGTTCAGTTATGGTATAACAGGTGAAATCAGCTGGGTTTTAATAAGATGAGTATGGAATCCTGGTCGTGGTCACTATAATTAAAAAAAATATGAAGGACTAAAATTCAGTTGACATGGTGAAATTTATCTCTGTTTTTTAACCATAGGCTATTGAAAAAATCTTATGCATAGCGAATCCTGGGGACTGTAGCCTATAGGCTATTTGAAAAACAATAAATGCACTTTAATTCACTTGATTAATGAAATGATATTTGATATGTTTGTTTGTGTGCTGTGGGTCTGCCCCACTGTCTCTGTCTTTTTGTTGTTGCTGGGGCTACAACTGAAGTCCCCAAACGGGAAAATAAGTTATTCTATTCTATATTCACTGGACAAGGTTTTGAACTTTTTTTAGTCAAAACCATAGGCGTGTCAGAACTCAAATGTCTATTGCAGTGCGCGAGTTTTCCATTGAATGACAATTCACGCATATAGGTGCAAATGACAATTTGCGCATTAGGCTTGATATGGGTGTTAATAGATAGCCATTGTCCCGTAACAGAAGATTGATCCCACAGAAGATTACTATTGGCAAATATAAGCCAAGTCATAGCTTGATCCAGCATAATTGCGAATAGTCTATACTAGTATAGATGTAACCATACACATACCATCACCTGGATGTTGATGGAGTGGGTTGAAAGCAATTTAATGCGGCATTCTCCTTCGCTGAGGGACAGGCATGTGCGACACAATTAGGGGTGTAACGATTCTCCAAATCCACGGTTCGGTTCAGACCTTGATTTTTGAGCCACGGTTCGGTTTATACCTCGGTTTTTTTTGTTTTGTTTTGTGTAATGTGTAATATTTACAAAGTATACAGCTCAGGGTTTTTCCTACATAGTAAATTATTTGGCGGCCGCCAAAATGATTTCACGGACCGCCAAAGGGAAATCGCGACCGCCAAAATGACAATAATTGAGAAAACGGCAAATAAATTCATATTGCACCCAAAAAATTAAATTTAATTGAATTTTTTCGGGTGTAACCCGATTCAATTTAATTGAATTTTTTGGGTGTAACCCGATTCAATTTAATTGAATTTTTTGGGTGCAATACGGTCTTTCGGCCAGAGGGTGGCGATATAGCTAATGTACTAGTTTCCTTCAAGATGTTAATACTAGGAAACGATTAGAAGACGCATAGAACCATAGACTGTAGCCGATAGAAATGCGGCTCAGCTATTCTGTGGCAGAGTACGACTCGGTAGAAAGACATAGCGTGGGCAGCGAGTTGGATTAGGCTACGTCTGAAGCCCCAACTTCTGAAAAGGTAAAAGCTTTAACCCGATCCACGTTGGTGCCCCATACTATACTGGTAGACATATAGGTCCCAATTACAGTAGCCTATTCATGTTTGTCTTAAATTATAAACTAGACTACAGCTTTAAGAAAATCCCAGGATTGATACTACAGTGCAATAAAATAAGGTGCTGTTAATAGCCCAAAGCACAACCTGCAATAAAAAAATAATCTAACAAAAGCTGAGCTTTAAAATCGTTTAATTTCCATGAATATTTTCGGAATTAAGAGTGCGGAGAACGAAAGTTAAATTACGACAGTTAAAAAAAGTTAAAATAATTTTATTACTTGCCTAATAGCCTAATTGAGGAGAACCGGCTACATTTGATGGCATTGAGTAATTGGTGAATTAAACGCTGATGTAGCCTATTGTTAATCAAGGAAACGGATTGAAAAATTATTAAGACCAATAATCAGTTTAAAGGGAAGTTTTCCGCTACCCCAATTTTCAGCTCAGGAGCCGCCACTGCCTATATAAGGTCCCACAGTTGACAGTGCATGTCAGAGCAAACTCCAAGCCATGGGGTCAAAGGAATTATCTGCAGACCTCAGAAACAGGATTGTGTCAAGGCATAGATCTGGAGAAGGGTACGGAAAAATCTCTGCAGCTTTACAGGTCCCAAAGAGCACGGTGGCCACCATCATTCGTAAATGGAAGAAGTTTGGAACCACCAAGAATCTTCCTAGACCTGGCGCCCGGCCAAACTGAGCAATCGGGGAAGACGGGCCTTGGCCAGGGAGGTGAGCAGGAACCCGAGGGTCACTCTGACAGAGCTCCAGCGTATCCTTGTGGAGATGGGAGAACCTTTCAGAAGATCAACCATCCAGACAGCACTCCACCAATCAGGCCTTTACGGTAGAGTGGCCAGACGGAAGCCCCTCCTTAGTAAAAGGCACATCACAGCCCGCTTGGAGTTTGCCAAAAGGCACCTAGAGGACTCTCAAACCATGAGCATCAAGATTCTGGTCTGATGAAACCAAAATTGAACTTTTTGGCCTGAATACCAAGCGTCAGGTCTGGAGGAAACCAGGCACCGCTCATCACCTGGCTACTACCATCCCTACAGTGAAGCATGGCGGTGGCAGCATCATGATGTGGGGATGTTTTTCAGCAGGGGTGACTAGTCCTGATAGAGGGAAAGATGAATGCAGCTAAGTACACCGAGATCCTTGAAGAAAACCTGCTCCAGAGCGCTCTGGACCTCAGACTGGGGCGAAGGTTTACCTTTCAACATGACAACGACCCGAAGCACACAGCCAAGAGAACAAAGGAGTGGCTTCGGAGAAAGTCTGTGCATGTCCTTGAGTGGCCCAGCCAGAGCCCAGACCTGAATCCGATTGAACATCTGTGGAAAGAGCTGAAAATGGCTGTGTACCGACACTCCCCATCCAACCTGACGGAGCTTGCAAGGATATGCCAAGAGGAATGGGCAAAAATGTCCAGAAACAAGTGTGCCAAGCTCGTAGCTTCTTTCCCAAGACGCCTTGAGGCTGTAATCGCTGCCAAAGGTGCAGCAACCAAGTATTAGGCAAAGGGTGTGTACAGATATGTAACCCCTAAATAACCTATTTTTGTCAGTAAAATAAAATTGCATATTTTCTAAAAACCTGTTTTCACTTCGTCATTATTGGCTATTATTACTGTGTTATATTGTAAATTGTGAAATGAAAAATGAGTTTTGTTACATTAGTAACATAATGAGAGCTCAACAGGCTGCACCCGCAACGGTGGCAGCGGGTTTGGGTGTCGCGGTTTCTGTCTTCCAGAACCGCAACACGAGACCGTGGATGTTTGTATCGCGGCTACGGTCTCGGTTTCAGAACCGTTACACCCCTATACACAATAATAATATTTCACATCGTAATCTTGATATTTTTAGTCATGCTTGCGCGCGTCCCTGTGTGGAACAGACAGGAGGGTGTATGCGCGTTGTGCACACGCCTATGTAGACGTACTTATATGCGCCGTTAAAATAACATGTAAACAACTGCGGCGCTTTCTGCTGGCTCAAGATAGCAATACATCAAAAATAATCCTGGCCACACCTCATCTTAAGACCAACACGCCCAGTTCACTTGCTATGGGTGCAACATCACTTGGTATTTAACCGACGTGAGCGCTAGGGGCTATATTGAACCCTGAGCTGGGTGTAAGATAGCAGACACTTGCGTTTGGGTTAGCGCCGAATGTTAGATAGGGCCCCAGATGTCATTACAATACAGCTCACTTCATCTAGAGTTACAGCCTAAGTAAATAGAATGGTTCTGACTGAAAAAAGTTCAAAACCTTCCAGTGTATCGTTTTTCAAATAGCCTAGGCTACAGTCCCCGGGATTCGCTGTGCATAAGGTTTTTTCGATAGCCTACGGTTAATTTAAAGGGATTCATTTAAATTTCACCATGTTAACTGAATTGTAACCTTATTCTTCGTCCTTCATATTTTTTTAATTACAGTGACCAGGTTTCTCTCATCTTATTAAAACCCGCTGAAACGATTTTAAAGAAAACTAAAGTCTAATTAGAAATGAAAACAAATTTGCAGAACATTACACAATTCATTCAGAATTCATTTTAATGCCATTCTCTGCATGTGTGCTTTAACTTCATGCAGGAGCAGGTCTGTTTCCCCTGCTGTAAATCACACTTTTCACGGTCTTCCTGAGAAAGTGGACTTAATTATTTTAAAGCATTACGCTACCAGTAAAACAGGTTGGTCACATTTCCATAAGCAGGACATTATAAAACAAGGGTAAATATGTGTGAACCTATGGGTTCCCAACCTGGCAGCTTTAGTGTATTTACTAGTGTCATCATTAAGGTATTTATGTTATTAATCAATATTATAATGCACATAATGAACTTCGGATGAAGCTTGAACTTCGGGAATTCCATGAGAACATGGAATTGATGTTTGACAATGCTTCATTGTATAATCAAATGAAATTTGTTAAAAAAGCAGGCTTATTTGCCGTTTTCTAAGGTGAAACAGAAGCCATTCTGGTAGCTTATTCTCAGCTGTTGCAGGTGCTTTTAAAAAAAATTTGTTTCTGATTTTTCCCCATTTTCTCCCAATTTAGTAGCTAATTGAACCCCTATTGTAATTCAATTCCCCCCGTGTAGCAACCGCTAGAGAATCACCGCTACACAACCCCGTCAGCCGGCGGTAGGACGGGAGGGCGCCACGTCCTCTTCAGGGCGCGACTCCTCCTAGCTCCTGACCGTGATTCCAGCCCGCCCAGGGCCGCTATGCACGCAGCGATTCTCTCCGAGGCCCTCCCCCCACCCGGAAGCAGCTGCCAATTGCTGCTCCCACAGGGCGCCGGCCATGCTCGGATCTGGCAGGACCGGGGCGCGAACCCCGATCCTCGGAGCACAATTGCTGCTCCCACAGGGCGCCGGCCATGCTCGGATCTGGCAGGACCGGGGCGCGAACCCCGATCCTCGGAGCACAACCGCACCGACTGAAAGTTGGCGCTTTTACCGCTGTACTACCGCGACGGCAGTTGCAGGTGCTTTTAACGAAATTTTACCGCATAGGCTATATTTTCTAAAATAACAGTACAGTCGGGAATTACTGGGAACCTGTGCCCGTGTTTAAGTTAAAGATTATTCTTGTGTATATCAAAATGCATCATAATGGTTAGTCCGAATAATATTGATCATACTATTGAGCCTATTACTTGCTCGCACTACACACGCATGAGCATGTCTGTTTCGCCATCATATAAGCAATCCGCCAAGGTGGAAAAGCAGGCTTTTAAAGGGAATGGGATATGACATTTTGATTGGTTTATTGCATGTTACACCCAAGGCACACCTATAATTAATGAAGGGACTAAGTTCAGCCCATTTGCACGTTGCGCTGTGCTTAGTGCTCAAAAAACACGCCGTCTAAATAGCAAAAGTGGATTTGGACACACCCTAAATGCACTTAACGCCATGCGTTTAGACCAAGCGCTAAGATCGCCAAGATTGTGGCTCTGGTTGCTCATGTAACCATAGCAACAGGTTATAACAGTTGATTCACAAAAGCAATAGCTAAGGTTAAATAGGTGGATAAAAGCATTTTTATTCAGCGAATGTCTTAATTGCAGCACATTACATCTATATTATAAGTATTTGGTTATTATTAATTAATCACATGAGAACTATTGACAAATCTACACTTAGCCATTACAAGACCAAGTAACAATTTGTATGTTTTCAATTGCAATGATTAAAAACACCCTGAAAAAACCTTGCCAAAACTGCTGCAGGGAGATTTTTACCATAGGACATGTGACGACAAGAGCTAGAAATCAAGCCACCTTATCTATGAGTCCATTCATATTCTTGGGTGAAGAGCCAACCCAAGGCCTACATCCAGGACTTAATGCAACAAACGGGTCTGTCCTTACAGTGGAGGATTACACTGCTAAGAGGATTGGCTGCGTATAGTAATCACCCAGCCTGCTTTGCTCTGTTTGTAAACACTTACTACTCTGTGACTAATAGGGACGCCACACAGCCAGGACCATTCTATGCAGGTTCATTCTATGGTTCTCCAGGTGTGCAATGGCTGTTGCACACTTAAGCAAGGAGTTCTGCCCCAAATTATTGAATTGAATAGCAGTAGTTTCCATGAGTTTGAAGACCCATAGTTTTTTCTTGGGGTACTTACACAAAGAGTGCAATGCCTGTATTGGCCATGGCATAGGCCAGGCCCAGGATCCCGCTGCCCATGATGGCATTGCCTAAGTTGAAGACGGACATCCCAAAAGAAGCGGTACCCGGACTCTGTGAAGCACAACATGTTTTTTTAGGGTTCCTGACTAATGCAGAATACTTCAGAGAATAAATGTGTCACTGAGAAGTAAAGGAGGAAGACTTACATATTCAGTCTCATACTTCTTTTTCCCCAGGTGGTGTTCTGGCAGGAAATTCTGACTCTCTGCATCCATATCCTGATATTGACTTGAATAAAATGAAATGAAATCATTCAATAACTGAAAATAAAACTTTCTATGAATCTATTTTATTTTTAATTATTAAATAGACTTAAAGTTGCGGGAAACATAGAATTGTTTATTTTCACTCTAGGCTGACGTTCAGTGTCTGATTCTGAAATTGCACAATATATTATAAACTCTACACAGGGTTGACTGATGATAATCATGATAATAATAATAATTTTAAAATGTGGCAAAGACCCCTTCTTACCTGCTATTAGGGACCTTTTTCTGATAGCTGAAATCATTGCTGTTTGAACTACAGCTGCTTTCTTCATCTGGGGAAATGTTAAATCGGCTCATCTCCGTTTTGGCTGTGGCTTGTTTCATCCTGGAAATCAAGTAAAAGCAAAAACGTCTATTTTTTATTTTTATTTAACATATTAGCTACCCGAATAATCGATACTGGACAAACCCAGCGCTACAGCGCACTACAAAAATCTGTGATCTGTCTTTAGAAAGGAGGGGGTGGGTGGTGGGTGACGCATTGGAGGAATGGAAAAATACCAGCGGCAGATCACAGGATTCTGACCGGTAGACCATCCTTACACATTCCTGTCCCTTCATTGTAAAAAAAATAATAATAATCTATCCACAGAAGCCTTTTACATTTCGTTATGATTTAAAAAACTATTTAGAAATAACTCTTGAAACATAAAACCATAACAGATCTGATAATAATGAATTATCATAATAATTCAAACTAGGCTAAATTAACGCAGGATTTCCATAACTTCACAAAAACGCCGCTATTGAATAGCAACGATAGCCTAGACTAAAATACACTATTATCGCATGCTACATTAATTAGGCTATAACAATGGTTGCCTACATTTGCTTTAAGAGTTCACCACAAATGTTATTCATATGGAAACAAAGACACGTGGTGGTCTATTATGGGCACGGCACCATTTTGCGCAGTCGTCTCATATATCACCATTACCCAAATTCATTCATTTAGTTTCGTCTCTGCCTCATTAATTAAAGTTAGCATATTGCGGTGTTTACAAAGTTTTAACGTGAGATACTGGTCACATATTTCTGGGCTATACCAGAATGTAAATCTTTTCGTTACAAAAATGCTGCAATGGTCTTGCTATACATCTATTTAGCCTATTTATTTATTTAACGTTACTTAATATTTTAGACGAACCCTCGATGCTGTCAGCACAGTTTGAAGGACACGGATGAATGTTCATTAAAATAGGAAACCACGGCGTTCTAGATGGTTCGCCCCAGCTTGCTAGCTTGTCATTAGCCGCTGTTGCTGTCCATATCCAACATTTTAGTATCGTTATAATTACTTTATTCAATCACATATGCCACACAAAAGTCGTAAACCAATGTCTAATACAAAAAGGTAAGCGCTTTTAATCGAAATGATTAATATCCCGTCATTCTGAACAGACGAGTAGCCTAAATGTGACAGCACATAACGTTATGGCTTAGCCTACCTTGCTCGAGATGATCCGCAGTGAATTTACTTGAGTGAAAGGTCTTTTGGATTTCTTTTTAATTCCGTTGTTGTACAGGAAAATTCAGTAGCTGCACTAATTGTGAATGGATTATTGCTTCACGATTAACGTTTAACAATAGGCTACAGTGAGTTATTTATCTCGCCGGATATAGGCTATAAAATGCGATCGAATAAATAGGCTAACGTTACATTTAGCGAACAATAGGCAAACGTAGGCTACACTAAAGTTAAACAGGACAATAAATAGGCCTACAATACAGATGTAACTTATTTACATAAATAAAAATTGCCTATCTTCTTGGATTTAACAAAAAAAAATACTATTTTATTCCATAAGCGTTCTTCCCCGACTCTACGTTGTTCTAGAGGTGAGCGACCGCTTCCCTGTATTTTATAGCTTGCAGCATTGCATCAGCCCGAGCAGGAAGGGGAGTGGTTTCAGAGCAAGCGGCATTGTGTAGCCTACATGGCTTTGTAAACACTAAAACCTTCATTAAAAAAAAATCTGACACGAGTTTTTTTTTATATATAACCTATATATATATAGCCTATATATATATATATAGCCTACATAATCATTAATTTATTTTGGTAACACTTCAAAATTAAGGCATTTGCTCTACGTCGAAGTGTTTGCAAATCAGAACTGACAGGGACAGATTAATGACGCCTTAGCAGAAGATAAATTGGCCTACAAAAATGAATGTCATATCTTATCAGTGTGTGGGTCCGGCTTCAAAAGACAGCTCTTCGTTCTCAAGAGGATCAGTGCAGGACGCAGTAAAATCATGTGACCGGCTGACCGCGGGTCAGACATGGAATCAGTGTTATCGAAATCCCCTTACCACAATATAGCCTACCACCCTATATGATATCATATTTTGCCTAAATACGTTATAGCCTATGTGTTACCTGATTTCACATAGGCTACTCCGTAAATGTACATATTATTCAGGGAATTGTGCTAATTGCAGGCTATCACAATTAGCAACAGGCCTTCCCTACCTAGTGCCAACGACATAAGCTAGCTACCGCAAACTGATAACTTCCCGGAACAATTTCTTACTGATAACCCCTACGCAGGCATTCCGTTCGTGAAAGGAAAACGTTTGTTTCAACCGTTTCAACGCACCACGAAATGTTTATCTGGCACTCAGTCTTAGAATGCGGGTTAACTTGAAACGCAGATTCTGTTGTCTTTTTGTAGGATGGTGTTCATTCCTACCAGGAAGTATTCTCATGAAAATGTGTGCAAAGAAATTAGGCCAACGCAATGAAATTTCCCCAGAATTTTTCGGTAATTTCACTCACCGCCAAATTTGTAATATCTCAGTGAGAATAGAAACAATATGGACATTATTATTATTATTTATTGCGTAACTTTAGAATTGGATGCAGATTTTAAAGGTGTCGCAAAATAATGTTTTGTGGGCCTTTATAAACACCTTCATATTTAAAAAGACAGTTATTGGTATCTATGCTTTTCATTGAGACAAAGATTAAGCTTTTTGGCCTAATTAGCATGAAGTCAAACGAGAAAAAAAAGGAGCAATGTCCATGATCACTGACTTGAAGACAGCAGTTTTTGGGCTTGGTGGCTGCTGTGTTGTTATTGTTGTTGTGTTGATTTTGTTCATTTAGGTCTATATGATGTGTTTAGTTATGCATGGATAGGTTTTTGTTGTAGCTACACATTTTTACTGTGTGTTTGTTTGTTTGTTTGTTTGTTGATATACAGACGACAAATTAAAGATCAGATAACAACTTTTATGTTATAAACTAAACCATTATTTAGACAACAATATAGATTGCTTTTTTAATATAACTACATGGAAATGATATAAAATTAGCCATATTATTTTAGCCAAGTTTGCCATAGGCTAACCGTAAAAAAATCAGCTGGAGGTGTAGAACAATAGAATCATATAATTATTAGCCTAGAGTACGTCACTCGTGGAGGAAGTCTAAATAGTTGACTTACTGCACTATGTACAATATTGGTCTGTAAATGTAAATTGTAAATGTCTATCATTGCTATAGCCTAATTGCAATGCCCTGGAACCCTTTCTACTTTTATATGTGAAACTGAATGTAATATCGGTGGTAGAGGTGTCTCGGTATTATGCAGAGCTTGGCTGTGGGATCTTTGGGGTTGGCGATGTCATGGTTATTTGCAGCCTTTGTTTTTCTACGTTTTTGGTTTCCCCCTCACAGGCGAGCTGGTACAGCGCCTATCGTTGAACAACAATGGCAGACACTGACAAAACCGACACTTCTGAGAAGGAAGAGGAATTTGAATACTTTGAGGAAGGACAAATTGACAAAGATGTGTTTATTGAGCCGTTTCGGTTAGAACCTAATGCCACACCCCTCCAGTATGCAAAAAGTCCTCCAACAGACAATGGACAATGGAATCGTGTTGGAAGATCCGACCCCAGATAGCAAGACAACGGCCCACTGGCAAAAATTTACGTTGGCCCACTGGCCAAAATTTACGTTGGCCCGACGTCACTTACCGACGTCGTGCCAACCAAAGTCGTGACATTCCACCGACGTTGGCCCGACGTCGGTGGAATGTCACGACTTTGGTTGGTCGGTAAGTGACGTTGGGCCAATGTAAATTTTGGCCAGTGGGCCAACGTAAATTTTTGCCAGTGGGCCGACGTTGTCTGGACGTCAGCAAAACGACCATTTGGCCGGACAGGCGCATATTAGCGACTCTGAACATTTCATTTTAAAACCTTTTTTCAGGTTTGTTTAAACCATTGGCTAGTGCGGTTGAGTATTGGCCTACAATCTGCAAAAATAAGATGACTGGAGGGGCTTATATGCTTTCTATAATATTTAAACCTACACTGTAAAAATTAAGGGTTCCTGGAAGCTCCTTTAGGGGTTCTTCAAAATGAAACTGTGGGAGAACCCCTTTCGGTTCTTTGAAGAACCTCTTGGAAAGGGTGCTCCAAAGAACCCCAAAAAGGGTTATTCACATAAACTTAGATGGTTCATTTTAGAACCCTAATGATTATGGTGATATATAATAATCATAATAATCACAGCCATTACAATCGCCTTCATGTTCAATAACACAGAAGTTTATTTTCAATGTTACTGTAAGTGATTTAGAAACAATTCAATAATGAAATATGAAGTAGAAAATTGAAAGGAAAAAAGTTAATTCATTTCATCATGTCAACATATCAACAGATCTACATAACAGAATTTTAATAATTTAACATTCTTTTTAGTGTATAAAAAAAACACCACCAATTACTGCAGAGATGCCGCAGCAGCAAGCTTGTTAATTTGATTACGTCAACATACTGTATCTACATATCTACAATGAAATATGAAGAAAAAATAAAAGAAAATAGTTCCTTAAATAAACAAATTTTTTAGGGGGCCGAGCAGCGCAGCTGCTGGTACCCTATTGTTTTTGTTCAGATTCTTTTTTTTAAATTATTATTAGGGGACCGAGCAGTGCAGCTGCTGGTACCCTATTGTTTTTGTTCAGATTCTTTTTTTATTATTAGGGGACCAGGAAGTGCAGCTGCTGGTACCCTATTGTTTTTGTTCGGATTCTTTTTTTTTTTTATTAGGGCTTGAGCCTGAAGGGCTAAAGCCCTATTGTTTTCCACTGGTTCTATTATTAGGGTTTGATCCCGATGGTTTTATTTATTTTATTTTTTTCTTCTCCATGTGTTTGCTAAATTTCCCGTGAGATCGTAAATCTCACCTCAATCAGCCTCATGGTGGCACTATAATAAAAAATTCTACTTATTCACAGTTTTAATGTAATATCCACACCCTTTGTCCAATTCACACCAAATTTGCTATGAGTATTCCCTGGAAGCACATGTACTTGCATGCATCATGAAAGTCTATTATATTGGATTTTCTGCTAATTTGCATAATATGAAAAATAGTTTTTTTGTTTCTTGACCAATTTGGACCAGACTTGGTATATATCATTAGTGTACCTAATTATACTAACTATAATCCAGCTATATCGGACAATAACTACGGGAAGTGTGAGCCAAACAATGTGATATTGGGTGTGGCCTGTCAAATAAATGGCCATAAATCATTGACCGTTTATCCAATTTGAACAAAACTCGAGAATAACGTTTGTGAGATACTGAGGATGCCTGCCAAAGTATGTCCAAATCCGTCCATGGGGGCCGCTATAAACCTTAAAAAGTTTTTATTATTAATGGCTCAATGCAATCCTGAAATTCTATATACATGATCCAGGGCTGGAATTTATGAAATTGTTTATCCAGTTTATCTTTAACCACATGACTTGCAGGGATTTAAACTGGTAATTCAACTGTTATCCTTCAGTGGGGCTCTGTAGGCACTCAAACGTCCAATCAAGTGAATAATTATCCAATTGAGAGGATAAATTATCCAATTGAGAGGACGCTAATGAAAACAATTAGTTGACATAACTCCGTCTCGTCTACACCCCAAGCCTGAGTGCAGAGATACCCACCTGTGGACAATTTAGTGCAATTAGCCTATGCAACTGCCGTCGAGCAAACAAGCCTATTCACTGCTCTCGCATTCTCCATTTTGTGCATCAAGAAGTAAACGTGAGTACAGTTATTTATTACTAATGCAGCAGTTATGTTGAACTTCCAGGTTGAAAGGAGTCAAAGTTAAGTGATGTGAAATGATGGTCACAATTTATTTAAGAATGTGAAGAGATTTTATAGGCAGGCTACTTTTAATACCTTTCAAAAACTTCAACCACAGAATTAATAACTTGGACAACTTGGCAGAACTGTTCCTATTTCAGAAACCTGAATGGTAAGTTAATGCTCCCAGCTGTTACTCATTTTGAGAGAATTGAGTGCAGTTGGGTTAAGCTGCGTTTTCCTAGCAGGCTCAGCAAAATTCCGCCCGTAGTCAGACACAGTATCTTAGCTTGTAGCCCCGATGGCGGTGCAGTGCGGACGTTTAAAGGCTATGAACGGTTCGCCAGTAATCCATATTTTTATCGAGCTATATCCAATAATTTCAATACAAACTAGTGATTCCTAAAATACACCCCCAGCCAGCGGCGTCAGTGCTGAGCGCATGTGTCGCAGGGTCAGAGCGAAGTTTGTGGCGCTGCAAAACGGCTCTACAGAAAAATGTGTCACTGTCCAATGAATTATGGTTCTCACTGTATATCATACGGGGGTTTTAAAGGAGCTATATGTAACATTGCCACCGAGCATTTAAAATGGGTACTGCAATCCAAATTCACAATATTGGAGAGAGTTGTCTCCGCCCGTCCCCTCCTCCCCAGACTGCAATTTATTTATTATTTATTAAGGACTTAATTTTCTGCTTATTTTATTTGTATAAACAATAGCCAGTGGTGCATATGGTAATGTAAGATGGCATCTTAGTAGCTTTGCTGGAAGACAAATTTTCAACTGTTTGCTTTGGATAGTGTACCTTTACACTAGGGACTGAAAATAAATTAGAGGATAAAATAGAGATTTCATTAGGAAACAAATAGGAAATTCAAAAATGGGTAAGTAAATTACTGAGATATTACAGTGTAATAACACACTTTATGTTTTAATAAAAAAATAGATTATTGCTTCAAATGAAAGAGAAGGGAGAGGTTTTAGTCTCACACCTTGGTCTCTGGTTTGGTCATTCTGCTGTTGTCAGGTATAACTACTGCCTCCCATCCCAACCTACAGCATTCTGATGTACCGGGTCTACCAACGCAAAAGTTAGCCACTAGAGTCAATGGACTACCATATGGAGTCCCATAGCAACCTGATCTCATGTGAATTCGGCAATATGTACCGATTGTTAGTGTCTCAAAAAACGGTACCTGTTTCCGAATTTTGCACAAGCGCCCCCTGAGCCTGTACTGGGAACTACTGACTAATGCTCAGTTGTAGACTGTAAGGAGATTTCGTGAAAGATATATAATGCGAGAGAAGCTTGTGATAGAAAAATATAGTTGTGCAAATATAGATTCTTTAAATCTTAACAGTTCGGCCATGAGCCCGAGTTACGTGAACTCCTATGAGGTTATGTTTAGGGGTTGGGCGGGACCCTGGGACATTTTTTAATTTTAATTTTATTTTTTTAATAATTTTTTTATTTTTTATAATTTATTTTATTTCAAAATTGTTGGTAACAATATGGTAGCAAAAAGGGACACTATCTTAACAGTTCGGGCATGAGCCCGAGTTACGTGAACTCCTGTGAGGTTATGTTTAGGGGTTGTGGGTGGGGTACGGGAATCACGAAAAAAAAAGAAAAACAATTTTTGCCAAGAAAAATTTTTTGACAAAAAAGTCTTGCCAAGAAAAGCAGTGGGACGCGTGACGTCATATACTACTACCCTCACACGTGATGTTTTCGGCCTATCACAGCCTTTAGTCAGTAGTTCCCAGTACAGGCTCAGGGGGCGCTTGTGCAAAATTCGGAAACAGGTACCGTTTTTTGAGACACTAACAATCGGTACATATTGCCGAATTTCATGAGATCAGGCTCCCCATAGACATACAGTCAAGCTGGAAAGTCTGCACACCCCTTTCACCTTCTCCACATTTTATTACGTTACAGACTTATACTACAATAGATTGAGTTCATTTTTTGCCTCAAACATCTACACACAATAGCCAATAATGACGAAGTGAAAACAGGTTTTTAGAAAATATGCAATTTTATTTTACTGACAAAAATAGGTTATTTAGGGGTTACATATCTGTACACACCCTTAGCCTAATACTTGGTTGCTGCACCTTTGGCAGCGATTACAGCTTCAAGGCGTCTTTGGAAAGAAGCTACGAGCTTGGCACACTTGTTTCTGGACATTTCTGCCCATTCCTCTTGGCATATCCTTGCAAGCTCCATCAGGTTGGATGGGGAGCGTCGGTACACAGCCATTTTCAGCTCTTTCCACAGATGTTCAATTGGATTCAGGTCTGGGCTCTGGCTGGGCCACTCAAGGACGTGCACAGACTTTCTCCGAAGCCACTCCTTTGTTCTCTTGGCTGTGTGCTTCGGGTCGTTGTACCATTCTTGGTGGTTCCAAACTTCTTCCATTTACGAATGATGGTGGCCACTGTGCTCTTTGGGACCTGTAAAGCTGCAGAGATTTTTCCGTACCCTTCTCCAGATCTATGCCTTGACACAATCCTGTTTCTGAGGTCTGCAGATAATTCCTTTGACCCCATGGCTTGGAGCTTGCTCTGACATGCACTGTAAACTGTGGGACCTTATATAGGCAGGTGTTGGCAATCCCCAATCATGTCCAATCAATTGAATCTATTACAGGTGGACTCCAATTAAGTTGTAGAAACATCTCAAGCAGTATCAGTGGAAACAAAATGCACCTCAGCTCACTTTTGGGTGTCATATCAAAGGGTGTGCACACTTGTGTACATATGATATTTTACATTTTTATTTTGAATAAATTAGCACAAATGTCTAAAAACCTGTTTTCACTTTGTCATTATGGGCTATTTTGTGTAGAATTTTGAGACAAAATTTTTTAACTCAATCTATTGTATGTCTGTAACGTAATAAAGCGTGGGGAAGGTGAAAGGGGTGTGCAGACTTTCCGGCTTGACTGTACATTGTTTTTCAATGTTAAACAGGAAATATTCTTTTGATTTGTGTAGAATGTGTATCATTGCACACATCTGCATGTCATATTGCTTTTATATTAATAAATGTCGTTTATACTTGACTTTCTTTAGGCTTTTAATGGCTCAAAGCCAAAGACTTGTTTTCCACAGGTTTTATTATTAGAGGGCAGAGCAGCGTAGCTGCTGGTACCCTATTGTTTTTGTTTGGATTCTTTTTAGGGGACCGAGCAGCGTAGCTGCTGGTACCCTATTGTTTTTGTTTGGATTCTTTTATTAGGGGACCGAGCAGCATAGCTGCTGGTACCCTATTGTTTTTGTTTGGATTCTTTTTAGGGGACCGAGCAGCATAGCTGCTGGTACCCTATTGTTTTTGTTTGGATTCTTTTTAATTCATTTATTTTTTTCTCCGCTTTCACCTAAAATTCCTGTGAGCTGGTTTGGCCTAGAATCACCAAACTTGGCAGGCTGGTTGTGATTGCCAAACTCTTGGATGACCTACATTATGATGCTGATTGAACACCTGGTGGCGCTGTAGTGCATGTGACACAATTTTGACATTGACGCCCACTGCTGACGCCCCATTTCACCTAGTCACAAAATTCGGTGTCCAAAAGTCTCTTTGCTCATGCCGAACAATTTTGCCTCAAGGACCCATGAAGTCCGCCATATTGGATTTTCCGCTAATTAGCATTTTTTGTAAAACAAAACAAAAAAAAATGCTACTCCTCCTACGAAATTCAAGCAATTTGCACAAAACTTGTGTGGGCACTCAGCTCACAGGCCCTCCTTAATGCATTACTTTTCTAAGACTTCTGTCAAGAAATGGCCAAATGATGAGCCGATGATTTTTTTAGTGGGCGTGGCTTATCAGTAAAATGCTACTAATTCCAAAACCATTTGACAGAAAGTTATGAAACTTGGTAGGTCTCTTAACAGTCACATCCGAACGTGATCTCTGCAGTTTCAACCCAATTGAGCCATGTGGTGGCGCTATAGAGAACTAAATATAAGAAAATATTAAAAAATTCACAACAAATCATTGACACGCCCATTGCTGACTGATCTAGAGTCACAGAATTTGGTGTACAAGTCCCGCTGCTCATGCCCAACAAATTTGCCTCAAGTAACCATGAAGTCTGCCATCTTCAATTTTCCGCTAATTAGCATTTTTTTAAAACACTTAAAATGCTACTCCTCCTACAGGATTTGACCAATTTGCACGATACCTGTTCGAGGAATTCAACCCACATCCCTTCAAACATGCGTTACTTTCCTAAGGCCTATGTCAAAAAATGGCCGAATGAGAAGCCAATTAATTTTGCATTGGGCATGGCTTAGTGCTAGTAATTCTAAAACCGTTTGACAGTAAGTTCTGAAACTTGGTGGGTTGATTGAGAGTTAGATCAAGACTTGAGCCCTGTAGTTTTAACCCAATCAATCCATGTGGTGGCGCTATAGAAATACATATGTTGGGATGGCAGGTGTAACTACACTGGTCCAATGCTAATAATAAGGCCACGAATCATACTGGTGTCTTCCGATTTATTTATCTCACTCTCTCTCTTCAGATCGTCAGACAACGTGAAAACTAAAAGTGAAACACAACGAGGCACGTTACAAAGATGGCTGTGCCATTGCTAGAGTCCATTGTTGCACAGGGCCTAACTAACGTGACGTAAATGACATGGAAAATGTAATCCTATTACACAAACCAAATAAACACAAAAGCATAAGATACACCAACAATAAAAAAATGTCTTTTTACCGTGTGCGCCCTTAGACCATGTGTAGAATGTGTAGAACTTTCATGGACGCTCTCTCTCTCTCTGCACAACGGTAGCTTCTCTGCTGGTGCATAACTTATCTTTCCCATAATGCAATCATGTAAACTACTATAATGATCATGTGACCCAACTCGTTTTTAAAAGAAAAGTACATTTTTAAACTGGTTTTAACCATCACATTTTTAACCTGTATTTATTTATATCTGTATTTATTAACCACATTGTAATTCTTCATTAAATTATAATGAAATGTAGCACAAACCAAGTCTCTACTTTTGAGACAGCTACACTCCCACCAAATTACTGAGATTTGTGATGTAAATATGGAACAAATCTGGTAATTTCAACTTGGTGTACATTGTATTTTACTCTCTTTTACGGGTAAGATTACTCTCTTTTACAGGTACGTTCTCTTTACATACAAGTGAAACCCATTATGTACAACTAACCAACTCTTTGGGCTTCTGATTACGTAAGTATGTAGGACAGGTAAGTATTTAGACCTGCTAAGGTAAGTATTTAGGACAGGTAAGTGTTTTAGTTGTTTTCTACAAGCACAACCAACTTGTGTATGGGACGCTCAAGAGTGGAAGGATTTGTGAGCCTTTTGCCTTCTTTCCCTAGGTTTCTATCTCCCATTTGGATTGTGGCTTTCCGTACCAGTCCATCATCATCTCTGCAAACATCAAGGACTCTACCTAGTTTCCATTCGTTACGGTGAGTCTCATTATCTTTGACGATGACAACATCTCCTATCTTCACATTTCGTCTTGGAGAGTGCCAACGCTGTCTGAGGGTGATATTTGCAAGATACTCTTTCCTCCATCTGCTCCAAAATTGCTCCGTTAGATATTGTACTCTGCGCCACCTCTTTGCGGCATACAGATCTTCCACTACAAACTTTCCCAGTGGAGGCAACGGAACAGAGGACTTCATGGTGATCAAATGGTTTGGGGTAAGTGGCTCTAGGCTTTTGGGGTCGTTGATACTGTTGACGGTGAGTGGGCGGCTATTCACGATTGACATGGCTTCATACAAAAAGGTTCTCAATGAAGCATCATCTAATCTACCTGCGCTCTGTGAGAGGACCGAGCTTAACACACTCCTAACTGTCCTAATCTGCCGCTCCCACACACCTCCCATGTGACTGGCATCTGGTGTGTTCATGAGAAAGTCACATTGCTTTTCAGCCAGGTACTTAGTCAATCTGTCTTTGTCCACTTCCTTAAAGGCCTTTGCCAGCTCGTTCTTTGCCCCAACAAAGTTTGTCCCTTGATCTGATCTAATTTGTCTGACAGCTCCACGGATTGCTATAAAACACCGAAGAACATTTAAGAAAGCGTCAGTTGTAAGGTCCTCCACCATTTCTATATGGACTGCTCTTGAGGATAGACAGGTGAATATGAGACCATACCGCTTAAACTCTTTGCGACCTTGTTTTGTGTGAAATGGTCCAAAACAATCCATTCCGCTGTAGGTGAACGGAGGTGAGGGATCGACGCGGTCCGCAGGTAAGTCTGCCATCTTTTGTTCCTCTGTTGACCTGCGCGCTCTCCTGCATATGACACATTGTTTGATGTGGTTTGCCACAGCTTTGCTCCCTTCTACGATCCAGTATCCATTTGCTCTCAGTTCATTTAGGGTCTGTCCTCTGCCTTGGTGTTGAGTTTTGGCATGGCAGTAGTCCAGAATCAGATGTGTAACCACACCATCCCTCGGCAGGATTACTGGGTGCTTCAAGTCGAGAGGTAAGGAAGCATTCTTCAGACGCCCTCCCACCCTGAGAACACCATCTTGCAGGATTGGATCTAGCTGGTATAACTGATGGTTGTGTGACAGTTTACCATGACTCAGAGCTCTCATTTCTTCTTTGAAGGCCTTCTTCTGTGCCAACTTTACAAGCACAAGACTTGCCTCTCTTCGGTCTTCTACTTGTATGGGCTCTGCTGTTTTGTCTCCGTTTGCCAGACGCTTAATTCGAGCGACGACATTCAATGCTGTCTGCCATTGTGAGAACCGTTCAAATCTTGACAGAACATCATCCTCTTCAACTACTTCTGTTTGTAGTACTGGTATTGATTTTACTTCAGGGTCTCCCATTAGGAGCTCTGGAGTTGTCTTTAGTATGGCGATCTCTCTTTCCCACAGGAACTTCGGTCCAGTGAGCCAGTTTGAGCTTATCAGCTCTGTCACTTTAAGGCCTCTTGAGGCGTGATCCGCAGGGTTTTGACTAGTGTCAATGTAGTACCACTGCGCCGGGTCAGTTGTTTCTCTAATCCTTTGGACTCGATTCGCCACAAAAACATGGAACCTGCGGGCATCATTGTTAATGTAGCCTAAGACTACTTAAGAATCGGTCCAGAAGTATTCTTGGTCGATTTTGAGCTCCAGCTCCTCTTTTAGCATTCTGCTCACCGCTGAAGAGACCACTGCAGCCGTTAACTCCACTTTCGTTGGTGCTACTCTTGCTTTGCCCAAGATGAAGGAGCAATGCACCTTTTCTTCACTCACTACACGGACATAGGAGCACTGACCATACCCTTGGCTGCTTGCGTCAGCAAAGTGATGCAACTCGACTTTTTGGATCTTCCCCAGGTTTTCAGGAGCGAAGCATCTTGGGATCTGGAGCTTTTGCAAAGCCTCTAGATCATTCAACCAGCTCTCCCACCGTGGCTTCAGTTCAGCGGGCAGCGGTTCATCCCATCCTATGCCCCTTTGGCACATTTCCTGTAGTACTTTCTTCCCCAGTAATAGGAAGGGGGCCAGGAACCCTAATGGATCAAACACAGAGGCTACAGTCGAAAGTATTCCACGCCGTGTTGCAGGTCTCTCATTCAGGTTGACTTTGAAGAAGAATGTGTCACTGCTCACATTCCATTTTACTCCCAACACGGTCTGAACTGGAAGCTCGTCATGACTGAGGTCCACGTCCCGAACACCACTGGCTCGTTCACTCTCAGGGACTGACTCTAAGACCTCTCTGTTGTTGGATATGAACTTGTGGAGGTGTAATCTCCCTTCTGCGAACACCTCTTGCGCTTCTTTTACCAGCCGAATGGCTGTGTCTACATGCTCTACACTGACAAGGCCATCATCAACATAGAAGCTCTCTTTGATGAAGTTGGCAGCTAGGGGATACTCTTTGTCATGTTGGCTCGCTAGGTACTTCATTCCATAATTGGCGCAGCCAGGAGATGAAGCTGCTCCAAAGAGGTGGACCTTCATGCGGTATTCCTTTGGTTCTGAGTTCAGCTCACCATTTTCCCACCACATGAAGCGTAAGTAGTCTCTGTCTTCTTGGTCTACATGGAACCTGTGGAACATTTTTTCCACATCGCACATGATTGCGATCGGATGCTTGCGGAACCGGCAGAGTACTCCCGTCAGTCCATTCGTGAGGTCAGGTCCCGTCAGTAAGTGATCGTTCAGAGCCGTGCCATCATACTTAGCGGAGCAGTCAAACACAACCCTTATTTTGTCTGGTTTTCTTGGGTGATAGACTCCTTGGTGTGGAATATACCACACATTTCCTTTTTCAGGTTCATTCTCGGCTCTTTCTGCATCACCATCCTTGAAAATGCCTTCCATGAATCGCACATAGTCATCCTTGAACTTGGGGTTTTTCTCAAGCTTCCTTTTCAGGTGTCTCAGTCGTACCAAGGCCAGCTGCTTATTGTCAGGCAGTTGGGGGCGTGCCTTAAAGGGAAGGGGCAGTTCCAGGTGACCATAGATGTTTTGGTGTATTCTTCCATTCAGTGTCTGTAGGAACTGTATGTCATCTTGTGATATGCTCTTTTCCCCAGGGTTTGTGTCTTTGAAATCTGATTCAAGGGCTCTGATGACAGAGGCTGGAGTCAGTGGGGGAAGTTCCTTGACAGATATGCGATGGCACAGACCTGTCACGTCTGTTGACCTTACGACTCGTGGAGTGCCGCCGACAATGCTCCAGCCCAAGTCTGTCTTGATGGCGTAGGGCTCATAGTCACCTCCGGTGATTACATGTCGTGGAGCTAATGCTCTGGAGCAATCGTAGCCTATTAGGAGTCCAACCTCGCAATCCATCCGTTTTGGTATTTCATGTGCTATGCTATTCAGGTGTTTCCACCTTTTGGCTGTGTCTGGGGTAGGTATGTGAGAACGCTCTAGTGGGATAAAATCCCTGGTGTAGGCAGGTGGCAGGTCGATAGTGCTTTGCGATGAGAACCCTCTAACACTAAGCCCACTAACTCTTTCACTCTTAACTACGGAGTCTTTTCCCATTATAGTGGAAAGCTTTAGCTTTACTGGTTCTAAAACTGCCCCCATCCTCTCACATACTTCCCTGTCTACAAACGTGTTGCTACTCTGAGTATCTAACAGGGCATATACTAAGGTCTCTGACTCGGTGGTGTCCAAAGAAATCCATACCGGCACTATCATGGATGTGCTCCCCTCACCGCCTCTGTTTACGTAGCAAGACAGAGAAGATGTGTTTTCCTCTGCTTGCGTGGCATGAGCAGATGTTTTCTCTGCAGGAGGGCGGTCCTCATGAAGTGGGGTTGGATGATATTTCTTGCATATGCCACAAGTAGCTTTTTTCTTGCAGTCCTTTGAATTGTGTCCTCTTCTGAGACACCCGAAACACAGCTTATTGTCCATTATGAACCTTTTCTTGTTTTCCACAGGTTGGCCAAGGAGCTTCTGGCATTTGTGGATGGAGTGGCTCTCTTCACAGTACATGCATTTGACTGGGTTTGATCCAAAGGACTCCTTTGAGCTGCCCTCCGCTGCATTGTGAGTTTTCACCCCTGTAGTTGACTGTGACTTCTCTGGTGCTGTTGCGTTTGTGAGGAATGCATTAGCCTTTGGGCGCTTTACATCTCTAAATTGCCTTTCTTCTGTAGGCTTCAGCGCATGGAAGGACGTCATGGGATTGCATGCGATTTCAGCTTCTTGTGCAATAAAATCAGCAAACTCTTTGAAACTTGGGTAGTCCTCTGTTTGTTTCAGTTGCCTTGTGACCTGACGATTCCAGCGCGAGGTCACCCAATCAGGCAGTTTTTGGAGCATCTTTTTATTCTCTTCGCAGTCATTTAAAACTTGTAGCCCCTTCACGTATGGCAAGGCGTTGCTGCAAGTTGTGAGAAAGTCACTGTACTGTCTCAGTTTAATGGACTCCCTCGAACTTATCTTGGGCCAGTTATTTAGCTTGTCTCTAAAGGCACGCTGGATCACAAAGGGGTGGCCATACCGGGTCTTCAGTGTTTCCCATGCTTGATCGTAAGCTTCATCGTCATTTCTAAAGAAGCTTCCTTCCAACACAGATCGTGCCTCTCCACTGATGTATTTCTGTAGGTAAAACAACTTGTCAGCTGTATTTGTGCAGCGGCGTTCGATTAATGCTTTGAAGCTTGTGCTCCACTCCAGGAAGTTCAGCGCATCCCCTGAGAAGACGGACGGCTCGGGAGCAGGAAGTCTGGTAAGTACCATTGCATCATGAAGGGCCTGTGCGAATGGTGTTTCAAGGTAAGTACTGTTTGTTTGTTTATTATCATTGCTCTTACATGCTTCTTCTCTTTTAACTTCCTTTCTAAGTACTGGATGAGAAACAGCTACCTCACTGCTTATGGACGGCTTATCACTGCTATTTTCATCATGTTTCTCACTTGAATCGGCTTCAGAGTATGCCTTAAGCTTAGCAGCTATTACCTTTAGATCTCTCTGATTTTCTAGCCTTTTTAGCTCTAGTGTTTGTGCTGCAATCACATCTGCCATCTCTATTTCTGCCTTCTTCGCAGCAAGCGCGGCAGCGCATTCTGCTCTTTTTACTGTGAGGCTATGTTGTCCGGATGAGCGGTTTGAGTGGAGGCTAGGAACAGGTCTAGCGACTGTGGACCCGAATATGGACCGGGCATACTCAACATCAAGCACCTTATCAAGTCTTGTCTTTTCTGCCTCAGCATCAAACTCATCTAGTCCTGTTTCACTCATGCGTACTTTCATAAGATCCATCAACTTCATTGTTACAGCTTCACAGGAATCCATCTTTCTTCTGATATCAGTAGAAGGCGCTACTTGGACTCGTATTCTATCATATGCATCCTTCAGCTGTGTCTCTAGCTCTTCAACGTCTTCCATCATGTTAACCAACTCTGTGTCAGAGCACTCATTTTTCAGTTTAGCACGTGCAGCTCTAACTCCCTCTTTCCACTCTTCATACCGTGTGCTAAATTGACTCTCTATTTTAGAAGCCTCTTGCTCCTTCAGTGCTGTTCGGTCTGTTTCTATTTTACTATAGGTTTCATTGATGAGTAACTCTGTTTTCTCTATTTCAGCCTTATCGACTAGTTTTCCTGATTCCTCACATAATTTTGTAAGTTCTAGTTGGAGAGACTGTATTTGTTCCCTTAGTTCACCACACTCTGACTTTTTACTATGAACCGACATTATGCTGTGCAATGTACTTTATCAATCACTATGTTATTGTAAAGGTGCAAATAAATGTTTTACCACTAAGCTGTGTGTGTGTGTCCTTCTTAAGTGTAAACCAAATAGGCTAGTAATATGCAGTAGTGACAAATTACTCAAATAAACCTCAAATAAACTGAATGAATTAGATAAGGCTACACTCTTCACAGTATTAGACTTTCTACTATAAGTAGCCTTCTATCAAATCAACATTAACTTTCAAACACACATTACAATATTAGCAACAATGCAACAATATTCAGAAATACAAAATTAGGCTATAATGTCGAATAATCAATGATTCTCTACTATACTTTTCAGATGTTCATAACTTTGCAGGGTTAGCACAGTCAAACCTGACGCCGGTCCTTGGGTGATGCAATCCTTAAATCCGCGGGCTTCTCTTTATGACAACGACAGTCTCTGCGCTCTGAAGGCTGCTCTTTGCAGTGTATTTGCAGAACTGTTCATTGTCCACCGCTTCCCTCTTGTGGTGAATCCGCGGCTCTGCACTGTCTCTCGGATTACTCAATGGAATTCCTCTCCGGCTCCGGATGACGCTGCTCCTGCGCTGCGCTGACTTCTCTCGTTCGCCCTGGCGGTTGCTTCACTGGCTGCGCTTGGTGTAGCTAGCTTCACTGCTTCTCTTGGCCGCGTTGACGTTACGTTTTCACTGTAACTACACTGCAATGCTAATAATAAGGCCACGAATCATACTGGTGTCTTCCGATTTATTTATCTCACTCTCTCTCTTCAGATCGTCAGACAACGTGAAAGCTAAAAGTGAAACACAACGAGGCACGTTACAAAGATGGCTGTGCCATTGCTAGAGTCCATTGTTGCACAGGGTCTAACTAACGTGACGTAAATGACATGGAAAATGTAATCCTATTACACAAACCAAATAAACACAAAAGCATAAGATACACCAACAATACAAAAATGTCTTTTTACCGTGTGCGCCCTTAGACCATGTGTAGAATGTGTAGAACTTTCATGGACGCTCTCTCTCTCTCTGCACAACGGTAGCTTCTCTGCTGGTGCATAACTTATCTTTCCCATAATGCAATCATGTAAACTACTATAATGATCATGTGACCCAACTCGTTTTTAAAAGAAAAGTACATTTTTAAACTGGTTTTAACCATCACATTTTTAACCTGTATTTATTTATATCTGTATTTATTAACCACATTGTAATTCTTCATTAAATTATAATGAAATGTAGCACAAACCAAGTCTCTACTTTTGAGACAGCTACAGCAGGTATGCCATTCGCCAAGTACACTATCTATGCTTAACCTCTCGCTGCCAAACGCCCCCTAGCGGTAACACAGGCGTGACGGAAATTATTAAATTATGATTAAATATCTTAAGATATATCCATTCCTTCTGGGAAAGTGGTTTTTAAGCCCAAAATGTCGAGTTAAAACTTTGTAAATTACGTTGGAAACAATGACCTAATTCGCAAACCTGTATTGCAGCTTGATGTCACACCATAAACAATGTGCTGGTAAACTGTTCTGCTTAATTGTATTTCACAAAACTTTGGTTTGAAAAATCGTTATACCTTTAGACTTCAAGAAAAAATACTTTAAAACTTTCATACGGCTGTACATGATTTTTTTCACATTTTAAACCGACTTATGCTTTTCTGCACTTCATTATGAGTAGTTTGGCTGTGTTCAGTTTGGCGTTGTGAAACTCAGCCAGTTTCTGGAGTACCAATCCCGTGGCTTAGTATATTTTAGCCAAAGTGGTTTTGTATTTTATTGCACAGTTATATGCAAAACCGTCGTCAATTGGGTGTATTTCTTTGACTGATAGCACAATAGGCCTATCTGAAGTGGGACAATCTCGCATCGACCCGCCTCCACTCCCTTATTTGCTTTCCATTGTGTTTTTAAACTGTCTGTCAAATATTCCAGCCAATAGCGAAGACTCTTATCTTTCAGGCAAGCCCTCATTCAACACAATGGGTTAGGTTGTCACATAGGTACAATTGTGCGTAAGTGGAGGAGGCGTCTAAGCGTAAAGTTCCTACCAAGATGGCACAGAGTGTTTTTAGCTTGTAGCACCTAGCTCCGTTTAGAAAAGTATAATTCATTGGGTAACGGCGGCTGTTCATCTTTTTACTTTACAGTCTCTTTCATACAGTTTTTGTTTAGTTATGTCTAGGTTATTCAGGCGTTTCTCCATGCAGCAGGTCCTAGCCCGAAGATGTTTTTGCGATGTTGTCTCAGTGACGCTGAGTGGTAAGGCAACATATTTTTTTGCCGGTATACCAGTGCGAATTCACTGTTATGTATAAAACAAATCCCTCTGAATTAAATGAATATAGCTAACATTACTATATTGTAACAATGGAAAGCTAGCCAGCAAAATTACACAAATATCTATTTGTGTCTGAGACGAGCTGTTCCGAGTTTCTTTTGAATGACATGGCGTCTGAAGTGTTTGTTTAGAAGTTATTGTTCCACATTAGTAAATTCTGTACGAAGTACAGCAGGCTGTGCAGGTAAACGAATGAGGAATTTATGCATGACGTAACATGAGGGAGAGATAACATGAGGATGAGTTTGTTGTTGATTATTATGCAGGGGTTTATTTTATGTAGGAAAGTGGTATAGATTTGATCCCGTTTAAATATAGTTGGACTCATTTCTGGCTAATGGGGCTCTGGTCAGAGGTGGCACCACAGTTCTGAAAGTGGTGGGGCGAATAAAAAAAAAAAAATTACGCAATAGACCCTGATCTATTACCACTGGAATCCACCTACCAGCATTTTAATATGCATATTTACAGTATATTAAAATTGTGACTAAACATATTTGTGTAAAAATGATCCATAGATGGCTTATTTGTCTATATAACTTTTATGGCAAAGAATACGTTGGCTATATGAATATCTATACCATAATTGGGCAATAACTTTCACAGACCCAGAATCAGTACTAAACTTTTGAACACAGTATAGAGTCCAGTGTGCTGTTTGAGGCTTAGCAGTGCAGGGTAAAGCAGTAGTCTTCCAGGTTTGGATACCCAGACCACTGCATGTTTTTCTGCAATCTAACAGTAAAGCACCTGAATCAATCACCATGCCTTGTTTAGCTGAATCATGTTATTGTTGTACTTCATCAAATATATGCAGTGATGTACATTCCCAGAGCCTGAAATGAACACCACTTGTATTAAACCAACCATAGGTGAGAGCTCTTCATTCCATGTCCTGAAGGGCTACACAGGGGAGCTCATAGCCTAGTTCAAGTTCAACACCATCTAAACTAACCAGTTATCAGCTATATTTTTCTATTTACACAATCTCTTAATTTATCGATCTACACTTAATCAATAGCTGACTAACCATATCACTCCATCCTGGCATTATGCTCCTCTTTTCATCATTCATGGAATCAGTAGCCAAACATAAGAAATCTAACAATGATACACCTGATTCAACCAATCATCATGAATAGCCTATTAAATATTTGCAGTCCCATAATCTAACTTAGCCTACTTGCTAGCTGGATATCAACCCAGTTAGCTAGCATTGCACCAACGTTAGATAACGTTATATACCCTCAGTAGCCTAAAGCCAGCTGTGTGATCTGGGAACTTAAAATACAGTAGTGCTAACGTTAACATGACAGTTACCACTCTCTGTTCTTATTAGACACGTCTTTACTTAGCCTACTGACATTTTAGTGACATAATTAACAGTAACGTTACAGAACTTACCAAGGACACATCTGGATTACTTCAAAATGTTAGTGCTCCTGACTAGAGCAGAACTTATTTATCTAGCTAACAGCTAGAACTCACCAGTATTGCGACCGCAGCAGAAAGAAAAAGTCGGCACGGCGGGCACGCTCGAGAACGAGATAGAATGTTGCCAGATACTCCCTTCCCTCCCCCCCCCCCGTCTGTCATTGACTCCTATACATTACTACTGTAAATCTTCCCCTATGAATTTTGTTAAATCCCCTACAGTCTGGCAACTCTGTCCTGTAGCTAGAGGTGTTGTTTTTACTAAATGAACATTCAGTCTCATGCTGCGTTGGCCGTGGTGACTCGTTCTCATCGGGTAATGATTCGCTTGAGATAACAGTAGAATTTTGATAAAGTTTACTAGTTTTTTTTAGTTTTTTTTAAATGTTCATAATAATAAAAAAAATTGAGAAAAGGGTGGGGCGATGCCACACCAAGGTCGAAAGTGGTGTGGCAGCTGCCCATTGGCCACACGCTTGCCGGCGGCCCTGGCTCTGGTGGAATACAAGATTCACTGTGTTGCTACATGGGTTTGGAGAGCTTTTTGGGGACCACTGGTAGGCTAGTTAGTTGTGTAATATGAAACACACCAAAAACACATCTAAAAATGATTTTTTATTGCCAATTATCAAATTTTATTGTAAAACTTAAAAAAATAAATCATATTGAGACTTTTCTGGAACCTTGCCATTTTGCACAATTTGGCACAATTTGTGCCAACTTTGGTAACCGAAATGGTTCACCTGAAAAAAAGCTCTGTAGAATTTGAATGGTTTGAAATATTGACACCATATTTTTAGCAGAGATTGGCAGCATATTGAGGAATCACAAAGAGGAGCTATTTCCTCCATAGCCCTTGTAGCTCATCAGGTAAAAAATCAGAAATTTGAATGTAGGTACCCGTTTTTTAGTTTTTTCACAATTTCTGTACATAAATTGTTGTAATTAAGTAGCAAAAAGTGTATGAATTATGACTGCTTAGTCATAATAGTGCAGTTCTCTGTTTCTTTTAATAAAAGCTATGAACCATATTTGTAGCCTTTACAGTTTTTGAGATAAACAGCTTTGTTATATTGGTATATTTTGCCTTTGGTATTAAGAGGTTAACAGGCTGTCTACCTAACTTGCCAACTGTGACAGTTCCTGTGGCTTAGTGGTTAAGGCACAGTACTACTGTGTAGCAGGTTAGTGGTTCGATTCGTGCTTGGTACCAATGGCTAAGTTAATGTTTGGAAAAATGATTGTACAAATGTTACGCTTCTTTTAATGTTCTTTTCACAGTAACGAACAACTTTTTATTGCAAAGGTCAAGAAATTGAACAGTATTAACTGTTCATTGTTTCACTTGTACTTAAAATACGTTAATGGCCGCCTACATGCTCCAGTAGCTTACGATACTACCGACTAATTAAATATTTACCGCAGGTCATGTTCACACAGTTGGCTATAGGAAGTAGAACATGATTTATATGATGATTTAGCATTAGACAGGAGTACACTGTAATTCGCCTAGGTATAGCACAGTTGAACCCCAGCAACATTTTCTAGGACGCATATTTGATATAAGTGACACCATATATTTGTAATGGAGAGTCTGGTTTTCAAAACCCCCATATTATTGTGACATTATGTCTAGGGAAGGAAGTAGAGCATGATATATGGTGATGCTTTAGCATTTGACAGGAGTACACTGTAATTTGCCTAGGTATAGCACAGTTGAACTCCAGCAACATTTTATTTGATATAAGTGTCACCATATCTTTGGAGTAGAGGGTACCTGGTTTTCAAAACACCCCCGTATCATTCAGACACTATGTCCAGGGAAGGAACTAGACCATGATATATGTTTTGTTTTAGCATTTGACAGGAGTGCACTGTAATTCGCCTAGGTATAGCACAGTTGAACCCCAGCAACATTTTCTAGGATGCTTATTTGATATAAGTGACACCATATCTTTGTAGTGGAGGGTCCCTGGTTTTCAAAACACCCCCATATTATTGGGACATTATGTCCAGGGAAGGAAGTAGAGCATGATATATATGATGCTTTAGCAGTAGACAGGAGTGCACTGTAATTCACCTAGGTATAGCACAGATGAACCCCAGCAACATTTTCTAGGACGCTTATTTGATATAAGTGACACCATATATTTGTATATACAAATACGTATACATATATACATATACAACCTCGCACATGGGCTATATATATATTTTTTTACTTTTTACTATGTTGTCGGTGTACTGCTTGGGGAAGGATGGATCTAATAAAAACCTGGTCTGGGTTGTGGGAGTGAGAATCTCCCATTTCAACTTGTGACAGTCGCAATAGTAATATTCGTGTAATAGTAATTCCTTCGTGTAATGCCTCTCCATGTGCCCATTTTTAAAAAATTATTGTGTCATTTGGACAGGGTATTAACATTTGTTCAGGATCAATCAGAGTGACAAGTTGAGTCACTGGGGTCACTGCCTTAGATAGGTTCTATAGAGTTCTCACTGCACTCACTCAGAAGGGCGGGACAAGTAGGGGGAGACAACAATCATTGGTCTAAAACGCGTAAAGCCTGGCGTCTTGGGACCTATGCTTGGGACCTATTTTTATACAGTCTACGCTCCACTAACCTGCCGACTTTATCTGGAAGTTTTCAGAACGGGGTTTCATCGGATGCTGCGGGAAACCGACAGCTCTGTCACAGTCGAGTTAATTAGCGGTTAGCTAAAAAGACGGTGGTGGTTTGCTCATTTAACAGACTATGGGGACAGCTTGCTACCTTTCTAGTGCCACTAGCCCAGTGCGCAAAATGCCACAAAATGTTGTTGAAAAGGGGTTCAAGACGCGTTTCCAACACAATTTAGCCGTCCATATTCACTGGGAGGGACATTTCTAATAAAAGTAGTCTTGTCAAAATAACATCTGTGATTTATTGACCGTCAGTATAGTTCATGGCAATAGCGTTACCCTATGTTCGTCCATGTGTGGTGGTGATGCAGTGCATCTAGCTTGGCTACCGAGCTCAGCTGGTAGGCTATGCTATCTAGCTAAATAAAGTAGCTGATGTCAATATAAATTGAAGATAACTGAATGAACGTTAATCGTGACAAATTTCACACATTCAATGTGAATAAATAACACAGTAAAATCGAGAATGAAAATTAAATGTTATATTATAAAACATTAGCTACTTAAGGAAGTTTACCACAAGTTTGTTTTGCGATAGAAAATGGTGGGTTTGGTTAAGGTCAGGTCATGGGCTTCTCCACCCCGAACTGTCAATCATACTGTGCCTGGACCATGATGACCATATCCGTTTGACCCTGCTCCCGACAATGTCACTTCGCAGTTTAGATATGAAAAGATACGCAACTGGCGCTTTCCCCATTGGATTTTTCATCAGGCATGCACAGTAGTGTTTTCAGTTTAGCAACTAAAGTTACATAACGTATGCTTAGAGTGGTGTGCAACTGACCGGCGCTAGCCGGATTTAAAGTAGGTTTTCGTTGGATAGTCAAAATAATAACGGCTTGTAAGTAGTAGTACTGGTTCCTGACAGCCTAGGCATATATAATCTAAAAAGAAAAGGGAGACTTTTGATTTTTTCTGTCTGATAATGACCCGTTTAGCAAACTGTTTTGTAAAAACTCCATTGACCTCCAGTCATTCAACAAGCGCCTGTTGTCTGTCTAATAAGTTCCAAATGCGGACGTTCCAGCTCCGAAGTGGGACCTCTTGATCCGCCTACCCTCTTTGGTAAGATCCGCCGTTTCCCTCCAGTCCACCTTCCTTTCGTTTCTCTTGTTTTCACATTCCTCTTGTTTCATGTCGTGTTTTTCAGTTCACCCTGTCTGTCTTATTCCGTGTTTGTGCAGGCTGGGCGTGGTTCCCCGTTTTGTTCCTCGTTTCTCCTCGTTATCATTTAGCCTATCACTCTCTCCCTCTGCTGACATTCCGCACCCACCTTAATTATTCTATCAGTGCTCTCACCTGTTCCTCACTCTATTTAACTCCCCAGCTTCATTCACTCACAGCCCCATCTAGACATTCCCCGGCCATTCTGTCTGTTTGAATTTAGCTGCTAACCTGTTTGTTTCTTTATTCTCTGTTCCTCGCTCCAGCCTGTCCAGCCTGCTTCCCGCTCCTGCCCCTTCTCCTGCCCCTTCTCCTGCCCAGCCCATTTAGTTTTGCCAACCTCTTTCCAGCCCATCATGTCATGGTTTTTGGCAGCCCTCGTTTATTTCTGCGGCCGTTCTTTTCTTTGGCGGCGTCAAGGCACTCTATCGGATTTTCCGTCTTCCTTTCCGGTATTTTGATCTTGCCCGGCTATTATTACTCGCACCTGTTTTGCGTTACCTGCTGGCTATTTAAGCTCCATGCTTCCTCCTTCCGGCACTTCTGTATTGTATTCATTTGCTTTCAGAGCCGGTAAGGTATAGGACTAGGCGCTTAAGGAGACCACTTTGCCCCATATGCCTTTGGGGTAACGCGGGACTTGCCTTTTGTGCAATTCGTTTTTAGGAACTTTTCGTTCACTTGCATTTTCGGTCTTTCGCCCTGGCTTTCCTTTCTCTGCCTGCCGACTACAAGTTTAGTCTGGCTGTTTCCTGTCCACCTCTCTCTGCCTGCTTTCCTATTGAAAGTGAGAGGTTTTCCTTTCCTTATTTTTTCGTTTATTTTGTTTCTTATCGCCTCTTCGTTTTTCCCTCTTGGTTTATTGAGAGGAGGAGGTGCGTCTTTCTATCTCTCGCGTCTAAGAGTTATTCGCCCCTCCCCCTCACACATCACCCTAGCCTTCCCTGTTCTTTTGCTTTGTCTGCTCGTGTGCTTAATAAATATACTCCTTGTGGAGTTTGCCTCCGAGTCCTGCATTTGGGTCCATACCCATGTTTTAACACGTAGCAGTTTGTACAAACATGGGCGAAAAAGACTTCCGGAGACTCAAAACTATTTTTCCGAGGCCGTGGGAAGGCAATGGGTGACGTCACAGTGACTTTGTCCATATTTTCATACAGTCTATGACTACAACCCAGTCTCTGTAGTGGTCATTTGATGAGCGGTCATGTGGCTCAGTGCAAGCACCACACTGCACTCTAACCAATGGCAGCACTAGATTAATCCTCCCCAGGGTCCTAGCAGCAGACTTTTCCGTGTGCGTTATGATTCTGGAGTGTAGATGGCGCATTTTGTCAAATCAAACTGAAAAAAATATAAAGATTAAAACGAGTGTCTTAAAAAATATTTAGGGGGACTACAGTAACTTTTAGGGGGGCTAAAGCCCCCTAAAATAGGTCTGGCCACTGGAACATACAAATGTTTAAGTTAACTAATATGGGCTGGCTATGGCTCGTCGTTGTAACATCCGCTGTTTCCCTCCAGTCCACCTCCCTTTCATTTCCTTCATTTTCCCATTCCTTACGTTTCATGTTGTGTTTTTCTGTTTACCCTGTTCGTCTCGTTTCTGTGTATGTTGCAGGCTGGGCGTGGTCCCCATTCAGTTCCTTGTTTTCTCCCCTTATTGGTTAGCCTATCACTCTCCCTCTCGCACACATTCCTCACTCCTTTTCATCATTCAGTTAGCCCTCTCACCTTTTCCCCTCTCTATTTGAGTCCCCCTGTTTCACAGTCTCATTGCCTGTTTGTTTTCTCTGCTCCATTTGAGATCACTCCCGGCCAGTCTGTTTACTACTTTGTATTGCCCTAACTTGTTTGTTCCGTTCCTCATTCCAGCCTGCCCAGCCTGCCTCATGTTCTGCCCTGTCCAGCCCAGTTCCCTTCTCCTGCCCTGCCTTAGTTTGCCAACACCGTATCCAGCCTGTCACCTTTAGTTTTCCCTGCTTGCTTGCTTGCCCGCAACTTTGTCTTGCTTAACCCTATGGACTTTGGCCCCCTAGTGGTGGGACACATGCATCCCAATTTTTTATAGTGTTCATATTTCTCTTAAATTCTAAATTAAAACGTTAATAAAACACAGAACTTTCGACGCAAAATTGTTAAAAACAGTCACAGCCTGCGAGCACATTCGTTTATACGCTTATCAGCTCTCAGGTTACACTGCAGGGCCATAAAGCAGCAGGGTGCTAATAGCCCAACCCACTGTTCACAGCCTTCACCTCGCCGCAGTCACAGGCAATAAAATGCATATCACAAAACTCTTGGTACCGTTTCAACACGCTAAAAAATCAAGATCCGATTCAGGAACAATTGTAGATTATTGAAAAGTTGTAGAAATAAACATTAGGTGTTTTTTTCCCGTGCTCACTTCAGTATGCATACAACCGATGCACTTCCGGTTTTGTATAAATATATTTTATTTTCTACAAAATCTCTTGAAAAACATGTTTAATCAACCAAGTTTGATACCTGGTTATGCAGTTATAACTGTTTTCTGAAGAATCCTGAACGTTTTTTCGTAATCCATTCATCCATTGTCCAGCAAAATCTCAATTTCCACAGTGCGTACCCATCGCATTTGCGTTTGTACTACGTTACTACCGTTGCGTAAAAACATTACTAGACTGCTTCATGAATGATCTAATGTAAAACACGTAGATTGTCTTCTACGGGGTTTCCTGAACAAAGTTAAATATGTCATATTCGAGCGACTGGGAACGGCACTGTGTCCACGCGTAATGACAGCCTATAGGCCAATCGTGGTGTGCGCACTCGGCCACATGACACTGCAGACAGGATAAGATTGCGTCTGTGGCCATTTTTACTGAGCTTATCCTGGAAGGGATGGACTGGATTGCTGTACAAGTACGTTTTTAGCCTATCCAGATGATATTTAGCCATGTGTAGCGCTTTTGTTAGCTGTATGTACGTCATAGGCTCGCTTTTCTCTTTACGCGTACGTGGTTTGCTGTATGGTGTAATTGTGCTGGTCATATGTCTTTGCTGCTTCAACGATTGGGATTATTTTATACATTTATACGCTAACGTGGCAAGCAACGGTGGAAAGAAGAGCGTTTATTTCACAGTTGCTCAGCTTTTGGAGGTGCTGCACCGCAGTGATTCCGGAGATGAAGAAGTCAGTCCTCAGGCATAGCTATGACTCTGTGGCATGGAACCGTGCCTGGACATGTAAGTGTTTTTAAAAATATATAATACAAATTATTATTATTATTGTTATTATCATCATCATCATCATCATCATCATCATCATCAAAATCATCAACAGTATGGAACGCTATTATCTTTTTTTTAAAATTATCTTATTATTTTTAGTTTGGTGATAAAAGGATTCTTGCAGAAGTTCGCTAGTTAGCTTCTATGTTGTCACAGGCTGGAGAGGAGCTCATGGCCTGCTAAGGGAGTTTGTTTTGTAGCATTCATTTGCAGTTTTTTTTGTGTAGCAACCAACACATGGGCTAGTTGTTGAATTCACGCATGAATCTACATCCATTCTTAGTACTTACTATTTCACGGTTTAGTCAAGACATTACAGTATTATAATAATGTAATTTAGTTTGTGCAAGCTGACAAACTCATAAATCCTAGTTAGCTACTATTGTTAATTATGTTGGAGCTGTAGGATATCTAATATTTCCCCCCTTCTCTCTATCTCTGTCACTCTCTCACTCTCACGCCCCAACATCAAAGATAAGCCAGTCTTTGTCATAAATGACCCCTCTCCCCCCCCTCCCCCATACCTTAACCCAATCAGGACAGGGATGGTCTTCCTGTGGAGGTATTTTATGAGTGTACCGCAGAAAAAGAAGTTAGTCAGTTTGGAGTTTGTTGGTGAAGAAGTCATTCTTTTTGGTTCCTCGTGCGTTTCCTTTTGTTCCTGTTCAGCTGGAGGGTAAATAATTTGGCAATTTTTGGCTTATCTCTCTCTTTACTGGTATTTCCTAATTAATGTCTGGTTTAATGCCTTCACTTTTGTGAACTATAAGTAGTCAGCCTACATTCCGTCATGAATGTGTGATTCCCAGTCATTATTCTAATTGAATGTTTTCATTTAATAAAATTACTTAATCTCAAGACCTGATTTAGACTTTGTTTTGGCTTGTTGGTTGATCCACCAGGTTACTGTTCGACTTACCTATCAAAGAATTGATGATTGTCACTTTTAATAATAATTATTAAATTAAATAACGTAAAACTTATTTTGAATGTAGGTTAAGTGAGGGGTTCTAGCACGCAATATCGCTTGTGTTCAGTATTCAGAGTGCTGAACGTTTTAACAAGGGCATTGACTGTTGGAACCGCTGGATTCAGATAATACACATTTTACCTAATCCTCACTTACCCGACATAATTGGAGGTCCCACCGAGATAGGTTGTCCTATAGCATACTAAATTTTACTATTGAGTAAACTGCAGTAAACTCTGAGACAAGTTCAAATCTTTTTCTAATCGACTGGTCTTAGATTATTGATTTTATTTTGAATTTTTAAAAAAAATATTATTATGGCATACCAGACAAAGAGAGAGATGCCTCATTTACCCTCCACTGCTAACCTACCAGCATTCCCTGGCCAGTCAAGGCTGGATCAGCAGTGGTATCTCATGTTATCAGAACGGAAATATTTGATAGCCCAGTGGCCAAAATTTGCAGAACAGGGCAATGGATCAGCTTAAGGAGGAGGCGCTTTACAACCTGCGGACTGAGTATTTGGATCTGATTTGTCCAGATAGTGATGAAACCAAGCGCAGGATTGTCCAAGGGATAAGGTCGTACCTAGAGAAAAGACAACATTTTCTCTACCTCCGGTGGTCAAAGCAGGCATGGGAGGAGGTAAACCAAATGTGGAAACTGGCTTGGGAAAAGCACCACTCTAAGTCAGGAGTTACTGCCAAACCAGTTTCTTCTGTGGCAGTCCAGCCTGCGCTGGAAGGAGCAGTGCATGGCGCCATTCCAGCCATAACCCAGGCACCACCCCCCACCGAGGACAATACAGCACTCTCCATTGACTCATCCCCACCCCCTTCAGGCTTGGACAATTCTGTGGATTTTGTCACCTCCACAGACAATGTAGCCGCCCCCCTGGTGAGCCCCCCTTCCCTGGAGGAATTTGGGGGAAAACAGCTCTGTGTCCTGTATCACACCAGCCACCACAGAGGATGTGACCCCACAGGATGTGGAATCCGCTGCTGCAGTCCTCTCAGCTGAGCCAGGTGAGGAGGCCGTCGAACCCCTGGAGGCAGAACCTGCTACTGCAGACACAGCAGCCCAGCCTGGTGAGGAGACCGTCAAACCCCTGGAGGCAGAACCTGCTACTGCAGACACAGCAGCCCAGCCAGGTGAGGAGACCATTGAACCCCTGGAGGCAGAACCTGCTACTGCAAACACAGCAGCCCAGCCTGGTGAGGAGACTGTCGAACCCCTGGAGGCAGGACCTGCTACTGCAGACACAGCAGCCCAGCCTGGTGAGGAGACCGTCGAACCCCTGGAGGCAGAACCTGCTACTGCAGACACAGCAGCCCAGCCTGGTGAGGAGACCGTCGAACCCCTGGGGGCAGAACCTGCTACTGCAGACGCAGCAGCCCAGCCTGGTGAGGAGACCGTTGAACCGCAGGACGCGGAACCGGCTTCTACAGGCCCATCAGCCCTGCCAGGTGGAGAGGTCTACGCACCCCAACAGGTGGAGTCAGCCCCCACAGACCAGTCCACCCAGGCCGAGGACCCCACCCCACCCCTTGTGGACTTTTCTTCCCCTCCTGCTGCTTCCCCTGCTGCTGAATCCGGGGAACCTCTGTCTGCTGCACAGACAGAAGGGGTGTGCTCTGTGGACTCTCCCACTTCCACAGTTCCTGTGATGGAGGAGATAGGGGGACTTCTGCGAAAGTCTCGCTCCCCTATCAGAGCTGTAAAGAGACCCCGGGAGAAACGGAGCAGGAAGCCAACCCCCGGCCGTTTTACAACTCCTCTGGCCCTCAAAGTCTCCGCCAGAGTGTTGTCTTGCACTCCAAAGCAAGATGAAAGCAGCCAATTTAGCACAACAGTTTCCCCCTCCCTTGTCTCTCCACCCCCGAGCCACACCTGCAAACTTCGCACACACACGTCATCCAGGGAGAGTGCAAGAGCCCCTTTCCGACATCAGAAGTGTTCGGAGAGCAGTGATGGACTGGATGCCTACGAGCGACGATCAGCCCAGCTGCCCAGAGAGGGAACCAAAGCCAAAACTGGCATAGACCCCTGGACAGAGATGAGACGGGCGTGGTTAAGGGGCATCCACGTGCGGAAGAAGCAAGATGACAGGATGCCTCCTGTCATCCCGGTTTGCTGAACGCTGTGGCCCTCCGCAGCCAAAGGACTGCCAGTAACCACACTGGAGTTCTAGGAGGTAAAACTGGCACTCTGCCTGCCCCTGCCCCCCCCCCCCACCACCCCCCCCACATCCGTACCACCACCCTTTAACATAAGACAATGCCCATGTTTTTAAGTCCCTTTTCTAAAGTGTAGGTGCCCCCTCCAATGCTGTTCCTGGACACTTGTGGACAAGCCTGCCCTATTTAGGTGATTATTTGGACTGACAATCTTGTGGATGGTAAATCCTGTCCATAAGGTTCCCCTGAATGGACTAAGTGCTTATAACATGCAGTGTTCCCTTCTTCACATGTTACTGTGAGTGATAAGGCCTAAACCCTCAAGTCCCACAGTCTTCTCCTGCCACTCCCCGAAGGACCCCCAGAGGCACAAGTGCAACCGGACCCATACCCTGCCGCGGGAAGCTAGCCTAAGCGACTGCCGTCAGCAGTCCACCCAACTGGACCCGAGCTCAAGGAGCCAAAACGGATTCCGACAGGGAAAGAGGTGCTTCCCCGCCCATCAGTAGAGAGGTCTTGACCGCACTTCTCCGCCTGTGGATCGTCCAGCTGCCTGTCACAGGAGACAGAGCCCCCCGCACGCTGTGCAGAATTGGTAGAGACATTGTGGAATTAGGCTGCCTTTCACTCACACAGTTACAACATTAAGGGGAATAAGCACTGCATGTTATCCAAGGAAGTCCAGGGAGCCTCTTCCCTTGCCAGTCCAGATACCCTGACACTGGAGAAGGAATTGACTGAACCAGGGTGCCATGACAGCAGCGACACAAAAGAGTGTCTAATAGAGATATGACTCTAGATCACAAAGGGACTATTAAACTGGGCATGGACTAAATGTTTTAAAAATGGTTGGTGAACCATTTGGACAGTTGTTTTTGTTGTTAGCAGGTAACTGCATCTCCAATGTCCAAATGTGTAATGTGATTCCTATTTGGTGATGTAAGAATAGGTTTTTAGCAGGTGCATGCACCTATTCTTACAAGAGAGGGATGTAGGATATCTAATATTTCCCCCCTTCTCTCTATCTCTGTCACTCTCTCACTCTCACCCCCCAACATCAAAGATAAGCCAGTCTTTGTCATAAATGACCCCCCTCCCCCCCTCCCCCATACCGTAACCCAATCAGGACAGGGATGGACTTCCTGTGGAGGTATTTTATGAGTGTATCGCAGAAAAAAAAGTTAGTCAGTTTGGAGTTTGTTGGTGAAGAAGTCATTCTTTTTGGTTCCTCGTGCGTTTCCTTTTGTTCCTGTTCAGCTGGAGGGTAAATAATTTGGCAATTTTTGGCTTATCTCTCTCTTTACTGGTATTTCCTAATTAATGTCTGGTTTAATGCCTTCACTTTTGTGAATTATGAGTAGTCAGCCTACATTCCGTCGTGAATGTTTGATTCCCAGTCATTATTCTAATTGAATGTTTTCATTTAATAAAATTACTTAATCTCAAGACCTGATTTAGACTTTGTTTTGGCTTGTTGGTTGATCCACCAGGTTACTCTTCGACTTACCTATCAAAGAATTTGGCGATTTAATTGATGATTGTCATTTTTAATAATAATTATTAAATTAAATAACGTAAAACTTATTTTGAATGTAGGTTAAGTGAGAGGTTCTAGCACGCAATATCGCTTGTGTTCAGTATTCAGAGTGCTGAACGTTTTAACAAGGGCATTGACTGTTGGAACCGCTGGATTCAGATAATACACATTTTACCTAATCCTCACTTACCCGACATAATTAATATCATACGTACTGTGGATGTAAGATTTTTTAATGTATATACTGTATATAGGTGTGTGTGTGTATATATATATAAACATATATATATTATATGTGTGTGTGTGTATATATTATATATATATATATAAAATATATGTGTGTGTATCTATATATGTGAAAATATGATACTGGGACACATAAACGTGACATAGACACCAAAAAAATTAATTGTTGCAAAAACCAATGCAAACACATTTATTTACAAGTTTGACAACTCTCTTTGACTCTATAAAAAAGAAAGAAGATAGTTCAATAACCTTTTCAGGTCATATAAAATTTACCACAGTAGTGTTAACGTATGTAACATTATTATTGCAATTTCGCTCACAAGCGGAGATAAACCCAAAACATATGTTCAAAGACATCATTTCAGAATATTAACACAACAATGATTCGCATCACATCTTAAAATACAGCGTACAAGTTAACATAGCTACCTAATGAAGTGCAGCAGAAATACACGAAACTTGGTGCACAGCGCTAAGTGAGCCTAACATTGCATACAAAATTTGAGTGAAACATGATCAATCATCAAAATATATCCCCCAAAATACATTTAAAATACAAATAAAATCCTACCTTTCAATATGCGGACACGATTATAACACGATGGCTGTGTAAATGCTTTGATTTGGATGATTTGGATAAACTGGTGCGAGGTAAAACGTGAACGGCTTAGGTACGTAACCACGTGAGGAAGCTTGGACACGCAAGTTTATCAGGCTCCTGTAGCGTCGGCAGCAATTGAAACAAAGCTATTCTTAGTAGTTTCGTACCAGAGAGTAATCTTTTTTTTTAGGTTGACCAATCCACCAGCCATGAAACACGTGGGTAAACGAATCATGCTTATGTACGTAATGATTGGGACATGGAAAGAAAGTCAGCACTATATATTCCCCTTGTTTTAAAGTATCGTGGAGTGTATGAATTTGGGCACATATATTTTTTTACTTGGCTTATGCATGACAGAAACAAACAAAGATCGATCCGATATATATTTATTTTTCATGATTGCCGACGGCATCTTGTGTACGTAACTCTCAGGACACAATGAATTATGTACATGAGCCTGATTAATTTTGCTCTCCCATATGAATACGAGCAACAACTTTCACTAAGCAAAGTGAGGTTTAGAAAGGCATTTCAAACGTCTTCAAAAATATTTGGTTGAAAGAAATGTAGGCCATTAGGATAGGTATATATTTCCACATCAATTATGACAGTGTAAAAAATGTCACATTTTCGTGTTCTATTAATGGGTAAAAATCGAAAACAAAGTTTAAATAAAACAGTTCAAGAAAGTCTGGCCCATGAGTTTATGTTATGTATTACATGGCTATATGAATTACCACATACAAGTAAAATTTTCCCATAAAGTAAACACAAGACACTTTGGTAAACAAATGAAAATCACTTTAGAAAATCTCTCCAGTATCATATTTTTACATATACTGTATATATATTTTTTCACTTAATTGTAATACTTGCAATACACATGTGCTTTTGAGATAGTGTTCTCATTTTTAGTGATTCTACTTAGTAATGTACTTGAATCTGTCTTTTTCAGGGAGGGCAGTGAAGACACCCCTCCCCCACCTGACACCTAGGAGTAGGAGGTGGTAACAGACAGGTTTGCCAAATAAAGTGATGTATAATTCATTGCTTTTGCAGTAAAAAGTAATGTTGAAGGCTTGTTATAGATAAACCTGTTATTCTACTGGCTTATGGGGCTCTGGTAAACCTAATTCTGAAGTACAGTGCCATTTTAAAAGTAAAAAAGATTGGTTGGATAATATTAGGGTAAGTAATCGTTTTTCGGAGAGGTATTTGGGCACTTTTGGGCACGCTTTGTAAGAGAATACCCTCATACACATAAATACAAAACATGTGTAGGTTAATTTTCTTCACATTTTGTATTACAAAAACTGTTTTAAAAGAAAAATAAAGTTTTCTGATGATTGATATGCCTAGACAGAAAAATATGCACATGTTTTATATTTGGATAGGTTTGGATAGCTTTTGGGACACCTGGGCACCGTTTTGGGAAAAATAGCAATACATAAGGAAAGCCTGTAGATACCTTTACCACATTCTATACACAAGTGTAAAACATATCAGTGCACTAGTATAAGCAATTATGGCTATACTTTGAAGTTGAAATATTCAGTGATAAACTATAAAAACACAAGGCGTTTTGTACTTTTTTTTGTATTCTTATGTGTATTTTGTATAAACTGTACGTGACCACTTTGACATAAATGTATTCTGTTGCAAATTTCTGAATGGTACAAGCCTCTTCTTTCATTCAAACTTTGATCCATGGATGTGCAGTGAATAGTTCCTGAGATATTGGCACTTAAATGACACTAGTAAAAACTAGATGAATATTGGGTCAAATGGGCCAAAGTAAATAGGGTTAAATAACCACACTCCCTGGTGGGGTTTTCATCGAGTCTGTCTCAGAGTCTTGCATTTGGGTCCAGTCCAGTACTCAGTCGTAACAGTCATATTGTTTAGGCTACCTTGTTTTCTTTCTAGTTCTTATCATTACAGAGAACCAGGAAATATCGCTATGTAGCCAGGTAACTACCTGCTGACTATGGAAGCTATTTCATGCCACAATTCAAATATCAAACGAACACATTGTATAGTGAAAACTCAACACATTAACCTCTTAATACCAAACGCCCCCTAGCGGTAACGCGGGTGTTACGGAAATTATTAAATTATACATTTCATTAATTTAATAATATATAATAAACTGCTCACCTCAATATTTTGATTAAATATCCTTAAGATATATCCATTCCTTCTGGGAAAGTGGTTTTTAAGCCCAAAACGTCGGGATAAAACTTTGTAAATAACGTTGGAATTTCACAAAACTTTGGTTTGAAAAATCATTATACCGTTAGGCTTCAAGAAAAAATACTTTAAAACTTTCATACGGCTGTACATTATTTTTTTCCAATTTTAAACCGACTTGTGCTTTTTTGCACTTGATTACGACTCGTTCGGCTGTGTTCACTTTGGCGTTGTGAAACTCAGCCAGTTTCTGGAGTACCAATCCCGTGGCTTAGTATATGTTAGCCAGAGTTGTTTTGAACTTGCTTGCAGAGATTTATGCAAAACCGTCGTCAATTGGGTGTATTTCTTTGACTGATAGCACAATAGGCCTATCTGAAGTGGGAAAAACTGTCTTCCACCCGCCTCCACTCTGAGTATTATTTGCTTTCCATTGGGTTTTAAAACTGTCTGTCAAATATTCCAGGCAATAGCCAAGACTCTTATCTTTCAAACAAGCCCTCATTCAACACAATGCCGTCATAAAAAAAGGAAATACTGCCCTGCGTATGAGGAAGTGGCGACCACGCGTAATTATCGAACCAAGATGGCGCAGTGTTTTTACCTTGTAGCGTAGCTCGCTACATTCCGTTTAGCAAAGCACAATTAATTAGGTGTAATATGAAGAGCACCAAGAACACGTCTAAAAATGAACTTTTATTGCCAATATTGACAAATTATCTCATTTTATTGTAAAAACCTAAAAAATAAATCATATTGAGACCTTTCTGGAACATTGCCATTTTTGGCACATTTGGCACCATTTGGATAACGAAAAAGGTTCACCTGAAAAAAAACCTTTAAAATTTGAATGGTTTGAGATATTGACACCAGATTGTTACCAGAGGTAGGCAGCATATTGATGAATCAGATAGAGGAGTCATTGCCTCCATAGCCTTTGTAGCTCCCCAGGTAAAAATTCTTAAACTTGAATGTAGGTACCCGTTTTTTAGTTTTTTAATATTTTCTGTACATAAATTGTTGTAGTTAAGTATCAAAAACTGGATTTCTATGAGTTCTCACTGCTTAGTCGTAATACTGTAGGTGTCTGCTTTAATAAAAGCCATGAACCATATTTGTACCATTTATAGTTTTTGAGATAACCACCTTTGTTTGTCACTAGTGAAAACTGGCAAAAATTGGCCTATTTTGCCCTCGGTAGGAAGAGGTTAATTAACAAAAGACCACATCAATTGACAAAATACCACATCGTATTGTTAAAACTCAACACAAGAAATAACAAAAAGACCACATCGTATAGTTAAAACCCAACCCGTGAATTAATAAAAGACCACACCGTATAGTGAAACCTCAACAAGTGAATTAACAAAAGATCACATCGTATAGCCTAGTGAAAACTCAACACTTGAATTAACAAACCAGCACATCAAATATCTGCCGCTTGTCATTCGATGCTTCCCAGTTTCCCGTTTGATGCCATGCTTTCATTCAGTTAGACAGTTTCCTTTTCACTTTGTGATGTGTGTATTTAAGCCTGACTTGCACCTGCCAATCAAAGGTGCACCTGACTTGCACCTGCCAATCAATAAGTCATGCCACTTGCATTAAACGGACTGTAGAATAAAATGAGGTTTCCCCCAGTGCACTGGTTTGTACATTGCTACGACCATCATTTAATGTTACAGGATAATTCGGTTTCTTTCCGAATTGGACCCTGTTTTACGAACCATTTCCATTCTGATTGGTAATATAATAATAATTTGTCTCATTTTCCTTTTTCGAACCCCGGGAACCGCTCCACTGTGTTTTACAATGGAGTCCATTGGAGCATATTTAGATAATGTTACAGGTTCAATTTACCTCAAAGAAGTCCAGTTTATATATATATATATGGAGGATTATTCAGCCCAAAATGAAAATTTTCATTTTCATTTTCATTTTCAAACTGTATGTAAATGAGGGGGTATGGTCCTCCTATCAATCAAAGCAAGCAGGGTGGGCCTCATACAGGTTTAGTGCAGTAGCACTTGAACACTAGGGGGAGCATAAGGATGGGTAACAGTCTATGCTTGATAATAACGTGACACAAGACTCAAAATGCTCTCAGGGCACTCATAAGTTTTAATGGATGAAATGATGAAGAATCTGAGCAGTATTATAAAGTATTCTTGTTTTATGAAAGTAACGGTATTCATTCATATTCATTGTCCAAAATGCTTCTTGTTTTCTTTTGACGTGGTCGCCTTTGTTCATTATTCAGTGTGATATGACATAGTATTGTTTTTGTTTTATACTCACAAGTGGGCTACCACTGATTCAGATACCACTACACTATTCTAACTAACACACAGTCAGGAGCTAGCTAGCCAGCGCTACGCTGTGTAGGCTATAGGTCAAACTTGTGAGGTGGAAAATCCAGGTTCAGAAAGTAAAAGTCCTCCCCAATCATTTGTTCCAATCACCTGGATTTGCTAATTATCACAATTCTTCAGCCAAGAGGTAGGAGCGAACTAGGCTAATTAGTGAAATCGTGAGTTCATGGGTGGAAGAAACACGGCATGACTTTTACTTTCTGACCCCTGGACTTTGAAATGAAATCCTCTCGAAAAATAAATGAAAAGACCACAAATGAGTCAGTGGATCGTTTAAACTTTTAACCTGGCTCCGGTACTTTAAGCGAACATTAAGGCATTGCTTCAAAAAGTCTACCGACAGCCAGATTCTATTCTATATGTTATACAAAATGAGAAATGTTAATGTAGGCGATTTGAAAGTGAGTCGGCTTCGTCATACAAAAAATCCAGGGTTAAATCTTAAAGGTATACTATGTAGTTTCAGAACACTAGATGGCGATATAGAGCACTTAGGAGAAAAGGGCTCCCTGAAAATTGCTTATCACGTGTTCTTCTCAGACACGCATGATGACGCACGAGCATTGTGGTGACGTTTCACACATATTTTCCCTGACCATGGACTCAATTCAATTTGCTTTATTGGCATGACAATACATTGCATCTGTATTGCCAAAGCATACTGCGTTAAAACAGTCGAAGACATACATCTAACACTGAACAATACAAAACAGCAAAGACTAGAAACAAATGAACAGTAACCATGATGACCATGAAAACAAGAACAATAATAAATACAGCTGCAAGCAGCGATGTCCGGGGACCGTGCAGCATTAGCGGCATTTGTGAAACGCAGAAACCGCGAAATGGTAGACAACTCTAGACAGGGTTGACCCAAAATACAAATATTTGTTTCTAATCAGGGCTTTTGCCATTGCTGATGGTATCTTAACCCAATCCAGTAAGGGCTTGCGTATTAAGTCTTTTAAGTACAAGTGAAACAGTGAACAGTTAATACTGTTAGATTTCTTAACTTTTGCAATAAAAAGGTGTTTCTTAACCTCTTGCTGCCAAACGCCCCCTAGCGGTAACGCGGGCGTTACGGAAATTATTAAATTATACATTTCATTAATTTAATAATATATAATAAACTGCTCACCTCAATATTTTGATTAAATATCCTTAAGATATATCCATTCCTTCTGGGAAAGTGGTTTTTAAGCCCAAAACGTCGAGATAAAACTTTGTAAATAACGTTGGAAACTCTGACCTAATTCTCAAACATGTATTGCAGCTTGATGTCACACCATAAACAATGTGCTGGTAAACTGTTCTGCTTAATTGTATTTCACAAAACTTTGGTTTAAAAAATCATTATACCTTTAGGCTTCAAGAAAAAATACTTTAAAACTTTCATAAGGCTGTACATGATTTTTTTCCAATTTTAAACCGACTTGTGCTTTTTTGCACTTGATTACGACTCGTTCGGCTGTGTTCACTTTGGCGTTGTGAAACTCAGCCAGTTTCTGGAGTACCAATCCCCTGGCTTAGTATATGTTAGCCAGAGTGGACTCTTATCTTTCAAACAAGCCCTCATTCAACACATTGCCATCGTATATCAAGGAAATACAGCCCTGCGTATAAGGAAGTGGCAACCACGCGTAATTATCGAACCAAGATGGCGCAGTGTTTTTACCTTGTAGCGTAGCTCGCTACATTCCGTTTAGCAAAGCACAATTCATAAGGTAAATGCGCTGTTTACTTTTTACTTTACAGTCTTTTTCATACAGTTTTTGGTTAGTTATGGAAGTGTGGTGTTGCTGATTTGCCCACAGCTTACTGTGAACTACAGTTGACGTTCATTGCTAGGGATAGCTGCTACATTATGCGAAGGATGTGCTTTGTATTGTCTGTTCTGTAGTGATCTTGATGATGTCTCTGTACGCACTTACTGTACGTCGCTTTGGATAAAAGCGTCTGCTAAATGAATGTAATGTAATATAATGTCTAGGTTATTCAGGTGTTTCTCCGTGCAGACGGTCCTAGCCGAAATATGGTTTTGGGGTCTCAGTGACGCAGAGTGATATAAGGTAACAGATTATTTTGCCGGTATACCAGTGCGAATTCACTGTTATTATAAAACGAATCCCTCTGAATTAAATGAATATAGCTAACATTACTATATTGTAACAATGGCAAGCTAGCCAGCAAAATTACACATAGCAGCTAGCTATCTATTTGTGTCTGAGACAAGTAAGTGCAGCCCTGTGTAAGAGGAATTATCAAACCGAGATGGCGCAGTGTTTTTACCTTGTAGGGTAGCTCGCTACATTCTGTTTAGCAAAGCACAATTCATAAGGTAAATGTGCTGTTTATATTTTTACTTTACAGTTTCTTTCATACAGTTTTTGGTTAGTTATGTCTAGGTTATTCAGGCAATTTATGCATGACCTAACACGAGGGAGAGATAACATGAGGATGAGTTTGTTGTTGTTGATTATTATGCAGGCGTTTATTTTATCTAGGGTGGACATTTGATTTTATATACCTGGACTAATTTCTGGCTAATGAGGCAGAGCATTTTGGGGACCACGGCTAGGCTAGTTAGTTTTGTAATATTAAACACACCAAAAACACATCTAAATGAACTTTTATTGCCAATGATCAGATTTTATTGTAAAACTTAAAAAATAAATTATATTGAGACTTTTCTGGAACCTGGGCCATTTTGCACAATTTGGCACAATTTGGCACAATTTGTGCCAACTTTGGTAACCGAAATGGTTCACCTGAAAAAAAGCTCTGTAGAATTTGAATGATTTGAGATATTGACACCATATCTTTAGCAGAGATAGGCAGCATATTGAGGAATCACAAAGAGGAGTTATTTCCTCCATAGCTATTGTAGCTCATCAGGTAAAAAATCTGAAATTTGAATTTAGGTACCCGTTTTTTGTTTTTTCACAATTTCTGTACATAAATTGTTGTAGTTAAGTAGCAAGAAGTGTATGTATATGAATTATGACTACTTACTCATAATAGTGCAGTTCTCTGTTTTAATAAAAGCTATGAACCATATTTGTAGCCTTTACAGTTTTTGAGATAAACAGCTTTGTTTGTCACTAGTAAAAACAGGCGAGAATTGGTATATTTTGCCCTTGGTATTAAGAGGTTAATGTGAAAACAACATTGAAAGAAGCATAGCATTTGCACAATAGTTTTGCCAAACATTAACCTAGCCATTGGTACCAAGGCGGAATTGAACCGCTGACCACTTACATGGAAAGCCAATACTGAATCCACTAGGCCAAAGCAGGTTAACAGAAATGAGGAGGCCAAATAAGACTTGTGTGTTGCGGTATCAGATTGTTTTGGCTTACTGACTTCATAATTCAAACAGATAACAGGTAATATTGTGAAATTTCCTAGCCTTTGCAATAAAAAGAACATTCTTACAATGTTGTGCACATTGTGTGCCTCAAAAAAAACTCGGGAACAGGTGGGGATCGAACCACCAACCTACTACACGGCAGTCAAATGCCTTAACCACTAAGCTACAGGAACTTTCACAGTTGGCATATTAGGTAGACTGCCTGTTAAGCAGAGATAGAGTACTTGGCGGATGGCATACCTGCCATCCCAACATTTGTATTTCTTTAGTGCCACCACGCAGATTGATTGGGTTAAAACTGCAGGGCTCAAGTCTTGATCTAACTCTCAATCAACCCACCAAGTTTCAGAACTATTTGGATCTCTATAGCGCCACCACATGGCTCGATTGGGTTGAAACTGGAGAGGTCAGGTCCAGATGTTACTCTTAAAAGACCTTCCAAGTTTCATAACTTTCTGTGAAATGGTTTTGGAATTATTAGCATTTTTGTGATAAGCCACGCCCACTGGATATTTATTGGCTCATCATTCGGCCATCTTTTAAAATATCAAAATTCTGTATATAGATTTTATGAGACATGCTGTACGGAGTGTGTTTACCAGGTTTCATGTAAATTGGTCAAATATAATAGGAGGAGTAGTATTTTAAGTGTTTTACAAGTAATGCTAATTAGCGGAAAATCCAATAGGGCTAACTTGATGGTTCAGTATGAGCAGACGGACCTCTATCCCACATTTTGTGACTCTAGATAAAACGGGGCATACTAAGTGGGCGTGTCAATGATTTTTAGTGAATTTTAAAATATTTTCTTATATTTGGATCGATATAGCGCCACCACGTGGCTCGATTGGGTTGAAACTGTAGAGGTCAATTCCTCATGTTACTCTTAACCTGTTAGTGCATAGGCCAATTTTCGCCTGTTTTCACTGTTCTGTTTAAGCCTTTATAACTACAGTTATGCTCACCACACACATTTGTTTAATTGCTTAAATTGAAGAAGACCCCTGTACCTTTGTGTGTCTTAGCTTAAAATAATTACATTTCATAATCTTTACATACATTATGGGCTGTAAATGCACAAACTTTTTGCAACAAAAAAAAAACGAGGTTGTAATTCTTAGTTTACAGTGAACCTCTGAATGGCAAAGATGTAAAACAGGTCATACTTTCCATTTCCTGGTGCACACACCACTTGTCAACATGTGTACAGAATTTTAGGGGGATATGTGAATCTTCTCAGGTTCTATAAGCTAATTTGTAAACAGTGTATCCTGGTGTCCCTTAGGGTCTCCAAATCTATCCAAATGGATAAAATGTGCATCACAGTAAATCAAGAGATAATCAGTTTTTTTCAACAGATAAAGTACTCTGGCTCATAGAAAAACATGTTTGTATCAACTACATGAGGGAATTTTCACCTTTTTCCAAATAATTTGGGTTTGGATATATAAGGGTCCAAAAACCTATCCGAAAATGAATACAATGCTTTTTTGTCCAAATTAAGCATTTTATTATGTCCTTTGTGGTAGTAGGAGATAATTACAATCACTTCACATTCAGAGGGTGATACATTTATTAGCTCTAGTTCAGTTTGTGGTTCCAAAAATTTATTTTTCCACCGGAGCCCCACTAGGCAGCACAATTTTGAATAGAAAATGTATGTTGCAGCGTTGACTGGAGTGTGCTGTTACCACCTCCTATGACGTGGACGAGGGGCAAGACCAAGGTACAGGACGATGGACAGATATTTTAGCATGTCCTCAGCATCCACATCAGACCATGGCGTATGCAGTCCCTGAGCATGTTTGCGGGCTGCGTTGCCATTTGTGTTGTCACAGAGGAGCTTGAGGACATCTGTGCTAAAGAACAGCCGAAAGAGATCCAGGGGGCTGTAGTCCTGCTGAAGGTCCAGCTGCACTTCTGGGGTCCTCCGGGGGCAGAAGGGGAACTGATGAGGCTCTTCATCCTCATCCGCCATGTCGTGCCATCCGTCCTTAGACTTGGGCTCTGGCTCGCTTGGTCTTGTTTTAGCTCCTCGCGGTGAACGAGAGCAGGGCCTCCTTGACGTGAGTCGTGCGGGGGTGAGGAGCAGTGCAGGTGCAGGAGCAGGAGCAGAGGGTCCAGGACTGTCAAGAGCAGAAGCATCTTCTACCCTGAATTATTTAAAAGAAATCAAAATAAAGTGTACAATAAGAGCCACATAATGTACTATGTTGCGAATCAAAAATGAAAATGCTAGGCTTTTCCAAAAAAATTAAATAAATGCTACATTTGACATAGAGACTGTGATTAAAATTTACCCTAAATTAAGTTAGTTTAGTTTATTTCGGTTATTAACATTTTCTTTACAAAGATGTGTGTACAAAGATATAATTAAATAAGTAATTTGACTGAAAAGGTGTAGGAAGAAGCCTTAGCTTATTTGACCTACCCTTCTTACAATATACATTTTCCCCTTTAAGAATTACAAAAATTTATTAGAATTACAAAAATAATTACTTTTTGTAATTCTTTTCTAAATTAAGTTCTTAAGTCTTATAAATATCACAAAAATCAATGCCAACCAGTGACACTGTATGAGGGTTTTCTCTCCCTACTAGAGAGTTTTTACCTCTGCTATCTGGGGGCTTAGAGCTGGCATTTCCTATTTCCCCTTTCTGTTCTGTAAAGCGTCTTTGTGACAGTCGTCTGTGAAAAGCGCTATATAACTAAAAAAAATTAATTGAAAAATTGATTACCATTGACAACCAGCAACAATGTCATAGGTTAGTTTATGGCCCATTTATGCTGGTGTGCTAAAAATACGATGCATGCTAATGCATGGCTAAGCTATGTATCAACAGGCCTACTTATACATTACATTACGTTCATTTAGCAGACGCTTTTATCCAAAGCGACGTGCAATAAGTGCATACAGAGACGTCATCAAGATCACTACAGAACAGATAAGACAAAGCACATCCTTCCCATAATGTAGCAGCTATCCCTAGTATATAATTATACAATACATGATATGACTTATGCCATTTAGCCACAAGAAATTAGATAATAAATACTATATTTTACATGGCTACTGTGACTAAAATTAAACCTATGCACAAATAAAGTTATTAGTTAATTTAACACAGTTAATACTTACATGTCAACAGCCACATCTTCGCCCTGGGCAAAAGCATCTTCGACAACAGAGTCTTTGCTTTCAGCGTCAGAGCCACTTTCACTCTCTCCCTCCGACTCACTCCTAAAAATCTCCTCCGCTACATCCGACAGGGGCATATATTTTTCGCCATCATATATATATAAAATAAAAATTACAAGTTCGAAAATGGCTGTGTTGTTTTAAAAAAAAATTATTCGAATCTCCGTGTAATAATGATGACGCACTGCGCGCGCATGAAGCAGGCCGAATTGTGATCCAAAATGGCTTCCGAATGTGTGCAACCTAGTCCTGTGTTACGCATCGATAGCGATCAGCTGGTTAAATCTACCTATGGGAATGCCATACCATTTCAGAAAGCTTAGGATGATATAAGTGTCAATTAAAATTAGTTTGTCTGAAGGATTTACTTGAGTCTCTTTTGAATGCGGTAATTTACGCACGGCTATTTTGGAGCATGGACACATGTTGAAACAAGGATTGAATCTTAAAAACGGGTCAACCAAGGCAAAAAATAACCTCAGATTCTTGCAGGGGACATCTTAATGTTCATAAACAAAGGTAAGGTTACGACTTCATTTCATATTTTACCAGAGCTTTTTATAGCAAAAAAAGTTATGTGGTGACAAACAAATACCACTCGTTTTTTTTCCTGTGGAGTGAGTAGGCATGTTGACGGTTTTACTTGTATGTATTCAGGATCTTGGAAGGTGTTTCTTGCGGCTGTGATAGTAAACGATTTTTTGGTGATAAAATAAAAACTTTAATTAACTCTCAAATATGTTTAAATGTCTGCTATCTTACATGTGGTCGGGTCCATTGTAGATAACAGTGTAGCAGCATAGCATGCTACTTTCATGAATACAAGCTAATGGTGGCAGATAGGAACGTGATATCTCGCACGCTGATAGGATATTAAGTACTAATTATGATGATATGCAGTTTATGGTTATAAAATCCATGTTCTCGTGGAACTAGCAACGCATTTGTGATGTTTTTCAAATTGAGACGCCTGCGTCTCAACCACTAGGGGCTCGCACAATCAAGTTAATAGATCTACCAGGTTTCATAACTTTCTGTCAAATGATTTTGGAATTATCAGCATTTTTGTGATGTCACGCCCATTGAAAATTCATTGGCTCGTCATTCGGCCATCTTTTAAAATATCAAAATTCTGAATATAACTTTTATGAAGCATGGACTAAGGAGTTGGTGTACCTCGTTTCATGTAAATTGGCCAAATTTTGTAGGAGGAGTAGCGTTTTAAGTGTTTTACAAAAAATGCTAATTAGCGGAAAATCAAATATGGCTGACTTCATGGATCCTTGAGGTAAATTTGTTCAGCATGAGCAGAGGGACATGTACACCACATTTTGTGACTCTAGGTCAAACGGGGCGTCGGCAGTGTCAATGTCACAATATTTACACGTGCACTACAGCGCCACCAACTGGCCTATCGCCACGAAATTCGGTGTGAGCTTGTATGATGACAACTTCTAACTAGAATGTAAAGTTTATGAATAAACTTTGGTGTGATTGCTTCAGTTGTATGGATTGTAATCATACTGGGGTAGTAGGTGAGTGGGATAGTTAGTGAGTCTGGGGTAACCATACTGGGGTAGTAGGTGAGTGGGGTAGTTATAGTCAGTGGGGTAGTTAGTGAGTCTGGGGTAATCATACTGGGGTAGTAGGTGAGTGGGGTAGTTATAGTCAGTGGGGTAGTTAGTGAGTCTGGGGTAATCATACTGGGGTAGTAGATGAGTGGGGTAGTTAGTGAGTCTGGGGTAATCATACTGGGGTAGTAGGTGAGTGGGGTAATTATAGTCAGTGGGGTTGTTTGTGAGTCTGGGGTAATCATACTGGGGTAGTAGGTGAGTGGGGTAGTTAGTGAGTCTGGGGTAATCATACTGGGGTAGTAGGTGAGTGGGGTAGTTAGTGAGTCTGGGGTAATCATACTGGGGTAGTAGGTGAGTGGGGTAGTTAGTGAGTCTGGGGTAATCATACTGGGGTAGTAGGTGAGTGGGGTAGTTAGTGAGTCTGGGGTAATCATACTGGGGTAGTAGGTGAGTGGGGTAGTTATAGTCAGTGGGGTAGTTAGTGAGTCTGGGGTAATCATACTGGGGTAGTAGGTGAGTGGGGTAGTTATAGTCAGTGGGGTAGTTAGTGAGTCTGTGGTAATCATACTGGGGTAGTAGGTGAGTGGGGTAGTTATAGTCAGTGGGGTAGTTAGTGAGTCTGGGGTAATCATACTGGGGTAGTAGGTGAGTGGGGTAGTTATTGTCAGTGGGGTAGTTAGTGAGTCTGGGGTAATCATACTGGGGTAGTAGGTGAGTGGGGTAGTTAGTGAGTCTGAGGTAATCATACTGGGGTAGTAGGTGAGTGGGGTGGTTATAGTGAGTTGAATAGTAATGGTAAGGAAAGAGTTAAAATCACATGGTAATGAAAGCCTTAACATGTAGTGAGGGAAGTCACGTTAATTGCCATTGGTCAACGAATATGAATAATTAAAAATTCTACCAATGAAAAGCCAATGTGTATAGTGCAGTGAGTGCTGATGACATCATAATAGCTGTGGCAGAGGGCTAATGGAATGTTGGTCTTTTGAAAATGTTAAACTGTCAAAAAATGAAGAAACTTAAACTGCTGTGGTTTAAAAAGTATAGCAGATATTTGAAGTCTGTAAAAGAGGTCTTTTAAGATAGGTTGTCCACCCTACTCTAAAGTTTGAATGGTGTCTCTAGCTTAAACGGTCTAGGAGGAGCAGCTTCCAGAAAAAAAGTGGAAATAAGTTGGAAAAAGTTGAATTTCAATGGAAGTCTATGGGGGAAAAATGTCTCTTTAAACACCTGTAGTTTAAAAAGTATAACAAATATTAAAAATCTGTATAGAAGCAACTTAATTCATGCGGTCCTACACATTTTAAAGTTTGAATGGTGTTTCTAGCTTAAACGGTGTAGGAGGAGTTGAGGTGTGAAAAACGGCGGAAACCCACTATAATAAAAACTAGAATGTAAAGTTTATGAATAAACTTTGGTGTGATTGCTTCAGTTGTATGGATTGTAATCATACTGGGGTAGTAGGTGAGTGGGGTAGTTAGTGAGTCTGGGATAATCATACTGGGGTAGTTGGTGAGTGGGGTAGTTAGTGAGTCTGGGGTAATCATACTGGGGTAGTAGGTGAGTGGGGTAGTTAGTGAGTCTGGGGTAGTAGGTGAGTGGGGTAGTTATAGTCAGTGGGGTAGTTAGTGAGTCTGGGGTAATCATACTGGGGTAGTAGGTGAGTGGGGTAGTTATAGTCAGTGGGGTAGTTAGTGAGTCTGGGGTAATCATACTGAGGTAGTAGGTGAGTGGGGTAGTTATAGTCAGTGGGGTAGTTAGTGAGTCTGGGGTAATCATACTGGGGTAGTAGGTGAGTGGGGTAGTTATAGTCAGTGGGGTAGTTAGTGAGTCTGGGGTAATCATACTGGGGTAGTAGGTGAGTGGGGTAGTTATAGTCAGTGGGGTAGTTAGTGAGTCTGTGGTAATCATACTGGGGTAGTAGGTGAGTGGGGTAGTTATAGTCAGTGGGGTAGTTAGTGAGTCTGGGGTAATCATACTGGGGTAGTAGGTGAGTGGGGTAGTTATTGTCAGTGGGGTAGTTAGTGAGTCTGGGGTAATCATACTGGGGTAGTAGGTGAGTGGGGTAGTTATAGTCAGTGGGGTAGTTAATGAGTCTGGGGTAATCCTACTGGGGTAGTAGGTGAGTGGCGTAGTTATAGTCAGTGGTAATCATACTGGGGTAGTAGGTGAGTGGGGTAGTTAGTGAGTCTGGGGTAATCATACTGGGGTAGTAGGTGAGTGGGGTAGTTATAGTCAGTGGGGTAGTTAGTGAGTCTGGGGTAATCATACTGGGGTAGTAGGTGAGTGGGGTAGTTATAGTCAGTGGGGTAGTTAGTGAGTCTGGGGTAATCATACTGGGGTAGTAGGTGAGTGGGGTAGTTATAGTCAGTGGGGTAGTTAGTGAGTCTGGGGTAATCATACTGGGGTAGTAGGTGAGTGGGGTAGTTATAGTCAGTGGGGTAGTTAGTGAGTCTGGGGTAATCATACTGGGGTAGTAGGTGAGTGGGGTAGTTAGTGAGTCTGGGGTAATAGGTGAGTGGGGTAGTTATAGTCAGTGGGGTAGTTAGTGAGTCTGGGGTAATCATACTGGGGTAGTAGGTGAGTGGTGTAGTTATAGTCAGTGGGGTAGTTAGTGAGTCTGGGGTAATCATACTGGGGTAGTAGGTGAATGGGGTAGTTATAGTCAGTGGGGTAGTTAGTGAGTCTGGGGTAATCATACTGGGGTAGTAGGTGAGTGGGGTAGTTATAGTCAGTGGGGTAGTTAGTGAGTCTGGGGTAATCATACTGGGGTAGTAGGTGAGTGGGGTAGTTATAGTGAGTTGGATATTAATGCTAAGGAAAGAGTTATAATCATACTGGGGTAGTACGTGAGTGGGGTAGTTATTGTCAGTGGGGTAGTTAGTGAGTCTGGGGTAATCATACTGGGGTAGTAGGTGAGTGAGGTAGTTATAGTCAGTGGGGTAGTTAGTGAGTCTGCGGTAATCATACTGGGGTAGTAGGTGAGTGGGGTAGTTATAGTGAGTTGAATAGTAATGGTAAGGAAAGAGTTAAAATCACATGGTAATGAAAGGCTTAACATGTAGTGAGGGAAGTCACGTTAATTGCCATTGGTCAACGAATATGAATAATTAAAAATTCTACCAATGTGTATAGTGCAGTGAGTGCTGATGACATCATAATAGCTGTGGCAGAGGTCTAATGGAATGTTGGTCTTTTGAAAATGTTAAACTGTCAAAAAGTGACATAAAAATGAAGAAACTTAAACTGCTGTGGTTTAAAAAGTATAGCAGATATTTGAAGTCTGTAAAAGAGGTCTTTTAAGATAGGTTGTCCACCCTACTCTAAAGTTTGAATGGTGTCTCTAGCTTAAACGGTCTAGGAGGAGCAGCTTCCAGAAAAAAAGTGGAAATAAGTTGGAAAAAGTTGAATTTCAATGGAAGTCTATGGGGAAAAAATGTCTCTTTAAACACCTGTAGTTTAAAAAGTATAACAAATATTAAAAATCTGTGGAGAAGCAACTTAAGTCATGCGGTCCTACACATTTTAAAGTTTGAATGGTGTTTCTAGCTTAAACGGTGTAGGAGGAGTTGACGTGTGAAAAACGGCGGAAACCTATGACTATAATAACTAGAATGTAAAGTTTATGAATAAACTTTGGTGTGATTGCTTCAGTTGTATGGATTGTAATCATACTGGGGTAGTAGGTGAGTGGGATAGTTAGTGAGTCTGGGGTAACCATACTGGGGTAGTAGGTGAGTGGGGTAGTTATAGTCAGTGGGGTAGTTAGTGAGTCTGGGGTAATCATACTGCGGTAGTAGGTGAGTGGGGTAGTTATAGGCAGTGGGGTAGTTAGTGAGTCTGGGGTAATCATACTGGGGTACTAGGTGAGTGGGGTAGTTATAGTCAGTGGGGTAGTTAGTGAGTCTGGGGTAATGATACTGCGGTAGTAGGTGAGTGGGGTAGTTATAGTCAGTGGGGTAGTTAGTGAGTCTGGGGTAATCATACTGGGGTAGTAGGTGAGTGGGGTAGTTATAGTCAGTGGGGTAGTTAGTGAGTCTGGGGTAATCATACTGGGGTAGTAGGTGAGTGGGGTAGTTATAGTCAGTGGGGTAGTTAGTGAGTCTGGGGTAATCATACTGGGGTAGTAGGTGAGTGGGGTAGTTATAGTCAGTGGGGTAGTTAATGAGTCTGGGGTAATCATACTGGGGTAGTAGGTGAGTGGGGTAGTTATAGTGAGTTGAATAGTAATGGTAAGGAAAGAGTTAAAATTACATGGTAATGAAAGGCTTAACATGTAGTGAGGGAAGTCACGTTAATTGCCATTGGTCAACGAATATGAATAATTAAAAATTCTACCAATGTGTATAGTGCAGTGAGTGCTGATGACATCATAATAGCTGTGGCAGAGGTCTAATGGAATGTTGGTCTTTTGAAAATGTTAAACTGTCAAAAAGTGACATAAAAATGAAGAAACTTAAACTGCTGTGGTTTAAAAAGTATAGCAGATATTTGAAGTCTGTAAAAGAGGTCTTTTAATATAGGTTGTCCACCCTACTCTAAAGTTTGAATGGTGTCTCTAGCTTAAACGGTCTAGGAGGAGCAGCTTCCAGAAAAAAAGTGGAAATAAGTTGGAAAAAGTTGAATTTCAATGGAAGTCTATGGGGAAAAAATGTCTCTTTAAACACCTGTAGTTTAAAAAGTATAACAAATATTAAAAATCTGTGGAGAAGCAACTTAATTCATGCGGTCCTACACATTTTAAAGTTTGAATGGTGTTTCTAGCTTAAACGGTGTAGGAGGAGTTGACGTGTGAAAAACGGCGGAAACCTATGACTATAATAATAATAATAAAAATAATAATAATAACTATGCAAGAGAACAGTAGTGTGTTGCTGAAGCATCACACTAACTAGAATGTAAAGTTTATGAATAAACTTTGGTGTGATTGCTTCAGCTGTATGGATTTTTAAAGTTGCTGTATCCAGGTTAAAAAGTTAAAGAGCTGTACCATCTTAAAACTCATTAAAATCTTAAATTACTCAGGAGGAATGGATTATAATGTTCAGTTAAGGCTTTAGAATGTAACAGAATGTTCAGTTAGGATTTTATAATGTTCACTTACGGCTGGGGGGCAGTTTTAGTCAGTGGGGTAGTTAGTGAGTCTGGGGTAATCATACTGGGGTAGTAGGTGAGTGGGTTAGTTATAGTGAGTTGGATAGTAATGGTAAGGAAAGAGTTAAAATCACATGGTAATGAAAGGCTTAAAGGGTAAGTTCGCTATTTTGGACCTTGGACCCTATTTGCGGTCCGTCTTCCATGAACCTGACCCATGAAGTCCATTTTTTCGCTGATCGGTCCAGTATTGAGTTCGGTACAGATTTCCTGTAGGCTCTCACTGGGCTACAATAGAAGTCAACGGGGCAATTAGAAATGTTATGGAAAAACAACGATAAATGTGCTTTTATAGCTCAGTGTGTATTCTTACGGTCTCAGTATGCTCTCCTGTGAAATGTAGGCTATCGCAAACGCAAACCGAACGTTGAAACAACAGTTCCATTTGAAACATAACTATTTCTCCGACCGCAGTACCTCGCACTGTAAACTTCCGCAGTCTAGCTACGTTGTAGAGAGGCCGCTTGAAAAGCAGTTGATCACAAATCCTGACCTCCCGTTGGAGTTTACTAGCTAGTAGCCTACAGCAGAAATATTTGTAACGCAGTGTTTGTAATCATCATTTGTAATAATTTATCACAGCAATGGTGCGCGAATGTGCATTCCCCGGTTGTGGGAATAAAATGTCTGGACGCTCAAATACCAGTTTTCACAGGCTTCTGTTCTCTGACCCAGAAAGATTGAGACTTTGGCTGGTTCATTTTTATACAGTCTATCCTTGGACAGGGAGACACGCTGTATTTTTGAGTGGAAGTCGATGGAGAAGCCTACCGTGAACAAGCTGTTATTTTGTGGACGCAGTTCGTAGCATAATAAATTGAGTGCCTTACCCGCTCATCTTCAACATGTTTGTCATCACGTTCATTCATTTTGGTTGAGCTATGATGTGTCTACTACGAAAAAAATACTGTTTCGTAAGATGAGACCGAATGGGATGTTGCAGCTACACTACAGGCCCAGTGTCTCGGAGCAAGCAGCCAAACTGTGGGTTAAGTGTCTCAAATCAATTGCTCCATACCTGTATAACCTTATCAATTTAGATATTAATTTAGCTATTCCAACCCCTCCCGTACGCAATCGCCCCCTGTCATGAACGTTACCATTGCTTAGCAATGCTGGGTTAGCTAGCTAGCAAGCTAACGATATCTCACGGCAAGTCGTTTTAACATTTAGCTAGCAAGCTAACGATAGCTTATGGCAAGCCATTTTAATTTAAGTTATTCGACTTCCTTAAAGTCATCCTTGCTGGCTGGCCATATAAGTTCGCTAGCTAACGTTACTAACGTTAACCAGCTGTTCTAGCTAGAAATATAACCGGACATTTCTACACGTGGATAATTTTTTTAGGTCCCAAGAATTACGAAAATGTGCGGGGAATAGAGCCAAAGTGTTAGCGGTATGTTTGTACTGACTAAATGCGGGGATGTTTAAAATAAAACCAATTATTTATAATTATTTAGAAAGAATACGGAGTCTGCGTTTGTAAATGTTTGTGATTAGGTTACAGGATGCAGATGAAAGTTAATGCCAGCTACCATGTAGCTACTGTGCTTTTAGCTAGCGTGTGAACCCACTAACCTTAATCCCCACTTTATCTGGAAGAGTTAGAACAGGGTTTCATGCTGCGGCAAAACTGTGACAGGCGTATAATACGTGCAATGTTCATAATACGTGGCGAGGTAAATATATAGCTAGCCATAGTTACATTATCACGGAGTTAGCAAAGCGCATGGTGTTTATATGCAATGCGTAGCCTAATCTTTTCTCTTTTTTTTTTTACTGCGAGCCATAAATCCGTCTCTAAGGTAAATGTTAACGGTGCCGTAGCAACAGCATACAAATGATTTATAAAAATCGGTAAACATTAATCTACAGATTTTTAAAAAATTGTATTCGCCAAATATCTTAGTTACAACTACTTTAATCTAGCAAAACATTTTTGTGGTTAGAAGCAGTATTTATTCAGTTTGGAAATACGAATTGATCATAGTAGGAATTTACATGTAGGCTAAATTAACGTCGGCAACACGCTGACTGCTTGTGAATGCAAGCTACTTCACAAAGCATGCTAATCTGTAGCCTAGTATAGGCTATATGTAGAAAACTTTTTACCCAGCGAAAATTATTTGATAAGTTACATCTAACAAACTCCGTAGTATTTTTTAGATGGTCTTATGCATAGGACATCATGATGCGAATCTGCTACACACTGCGTGACCAAACCATTTTTAAAAAGCAAGACAAAGAGAGGGAGGTAATGCTTCGCGTCGGGTGGTTCTTCGCCTCAACGTCGTGCGGTTAAAACCGTGTAATCCACACTTCGTCGTTGATTATTGCTTGCTTAGCTAGCTAGTTAGCTAACGTTATTAGCTACCTAGTTATCGAACACGTAAGTTAACGTTAGCTATCGATGTCAGTGGTGTGTTCAAATTCAGCAAACAAGGCGAACTATTTCAAACTTTTTTCCGTTAGCTTTGTGTTCGCCGCAAACGTTTGCAAACATAAGCGAACGGTCTGAAAATGTCGATAGCTAGCTAGCTACTTACGGTCGTTCCGATAACGTAACACATTCATCTCCACTAACAGTACTGATAGCTAGCTAGCTAGTCTGTTAGCTATCGATATCTCAAACTGTCCAGAAACACTTACCCAATGAAACCAGCTTTTTTGCGGGGGAAAGCTTTAGAGGAAAACAACAGCTTTGATATTCTTTGGGTTATCCATTTACACTGTGAAATTCAGGGAAGTCACGTTAATTGCCATTGGTCAACGAATATGAATAATTAAAAATTCTACCAATGAAAAGCCAATGTGTATAGTGCAGTGAGTGCTGATGACATCATAATAGCTGTGGCAGAGGGCTAATGGAATGTTGGTCTTTTGAAAATGTTTAAACTGTCAAAAAATGAAGAAACTTAAACCGCTGTGGTTTAAAAAGTATAGCAGATATTTGAAGTCTGTAAAAGAGGTCTTTTAAAATAGGTTGTCCACCCTACTGTAAAGTTTGAATGGTGTCTCTAGCTTAAACGGTCTAGGAGGAGCAGCTTCCAGAAAAAAAGTGGAAATAAGTTGGAAAAAGTTGAATTACAATGGAAGTCTATGGGGGAAAAATGTCTCTTTAAACACCTGTAGTTTAAAAAGTATAACAAATATTAAAAATCTGTATAGAAGCAACTTAATTCATGCTGCCCTACACATTTTAAAGTTTGAATGGTGTTTCTAGCTTAAACGGTGTAGGAGTAGTTGATGTGTGAAAAACGGCGGAAACCTACTATAACTATAACTAGAATGTAAAGTTTATGAATAAACTTTAGTGTGATTGCTTCAGTTGTATGGATTGTAATCATACTGGGGTAGTAGGTGAGTGGGATAGTTAGTGAGTCTGGGGTAACCATACTGGGGTAGTAGGTGAGTGGGGTAGTTAGTGAGTCTGGGGTAATCATACTGGGGTAGTTGGTGAGTGGGGTAGTTATAGTCAGTGGGGTAGTTAGTGAGTCTGGGGTAATCATACTGGGGTAGTAGGTGAGTGGGGTAGTTATAGTCAGTGGGGTAGTTAATGAGTCTGGGGTAATCATACTGGGGTAGTAGGTGAGTGGGGTAGTTATAGTGAGTTGGATATTAATGGTAAGGAAAGAGTTATAATCATACTGGGGTAGTAGGTGAGTGGGGTAGTTATTGTCAGTGGGGTAGTTAGTGAGTCTGGGGTAATCATACTGGGGTAGTAGGTGAGTGGGGTAGTTATAGTCAGTGGGGTAGTTAGTGAGTCTGGGGTAATCATACTGGGGTAGTTGGTGAGTGGGGTAGTTATAGTCAGTGGGGTAGTTAGTGAGTCTGGGGTAATCATACTGGGGTAGTAGGTGAGTGGGGTAGTTATAGTCAGTGGGGTAGTTAGTGAGTCTGGGGTAATCATACTGGGGTAGTAGGTGAGTGGGCTAGTTAGTGAGTCTGGGGTAATCATACTGGGGTAGTAGGTGAGTGGGGTAGTTATAGTCAGTGGGGTAGTTAGTGAGTCTGGGGTAATCATACTGGGGTAGTAGGTGAGTGGGGTAGTTATAGTCAGTGGGGTAGTTAGTGAGTCTGGGGTAATCATACTGGGGTAGTAGGTGAGTGGGGTAGTTATAGTCAGTGGGGTAGTTAGTGAGTCTGGGGTAATCATACTGGGGTAGTAGGTGAGTGGGGTAGTTAGTGAGTCTGGGGTAATCATACTGGGGTAGTAGGTGAGTGGGGTAGTTAGTGAGTCTGGGGTAATCATACTGGGGTAGTAGGTGAGTGGGGTAGTTAGTGAGTCTTGGGTAATCATACTGGGGTAGTAGGTGAGTGGGGTAGTTATAGTCAGTGGGGTAGTTAGTGAGTCTGGGGTAATCATACTGGGGTAGTAGGTGAGTGGGGTAGTTATAGTCAGTGGGGTAGTTAGTGAGTCTGGGGTAATCATACTGGGGTAGTAGGTGAGTGGGGTAGTTATAGTCAGTGGGGTAGTTAGTGAGTCTGGGGTAATCATACTGGGGTAGTAGGTGAGTGGGGTAGTTATAGTCAGTGGGGTAGTTAGTGAGTCTGGGGTAATCATACTGGGGTAGTAGGTGAGTGGGGTAGTTATAGTCAGTGGGGTAGTTAGTGAGTCTGGGGTAATCATACTGGGGTAGTAGGTGAGTGGGGTAGTTATAGTCAGTGGGGTAGTTAGTGAGTCTGGGGTAATCATACTGGGGTAGTAGGTGAGTGGGGTAGTTATAGGCAGTGGGGTAGTTAGTGAGTCTGGGGTAATCATACTGGGGTACTAGGTGAGTGGGGTAGTTATAGTCAGTGGGGTAGTTAGTGAGTCTGGGGTAATGATACTGCGGTAGTAGGTGAGTGGGGTAGTTATAGTCAGTGGGGTAGTTAGTGAGTCTGGGGTAATCATACTGGGGTAGTAGGTGAGTGGGGTAGTTATAGTCAGTGGGGTAGTTAGTGAGTCTGGGGTAATCATACTGGGGTAGTAGGTGAGTGGGGTAGTTATAGTCAGTGGGGTAGTTAGTGAGTCTGGGGTAATCATACTGGGGTAGTAGGTGAGTGGGGTAGTTATAGTCAGTGGGGTAGTTAATGAGTCTGGGGTAATCATACTGGGGTAGTAGGTGAGTGGGGTAGTTATAGTGAGTTGAATAGTAATGGTAAGGAAAGAGTTAAAATTACATGGTAATGAAAGGCTTAACATGTAGTGAGGGAAGTCACGTTAATTGCCATTGGTCAACGAATATGAATAATTAAAAATTCTACCAATGTGTATAGTGCAGTGAGTGCTGATGACATCATAATAGCTGTGGCAGAGGTCTAATGGAATGTTGGTCTTTTGAAAATGTTAAACTGTCAAAAAGTGACATAAAAATGAAGAAACTTAAACTGCTGTGGTTTAAAAAGTATAGCAGATATTTGAAGTCTGTAAAAGAGGTCTTTTAATATAGGTTGTCCACCCTACTCTAAAGTTTGAATGGTGTCTCTAGCTTAAACGGTCTAGGAGGAGCAGCTTCCAGAAAAAAAGTGGAAATAAGTTGGAAAAAGTTGAATTTCAATGGAAGTCTATGGGGAAAAAATGTCTCTTTAAACACCTGTAGTTTAAAAAGTATAACAAATATTAAAAATCTGTGGAGAAGCAACTTAATTCATGCGGTCCTACACATTTTAAAGTTTGAATGGTGTTTCTAGCTTAAACGGTGTAGGAGGAGTTGACGTGTGAAAAACGGCGGAAACCTATGACTATAATAACTAGAATGTAAAGTTTATGAATAAACTTTGGTGTGATTGCTTCAGTTGTATGGATTGTAATCATACTGGGGTAGTAGGTGAGTGGGATAGTTAGTGAGTCTGGGGTAACCATACTGGGGTAGTAGGTGAGTGGGGTAGTTATAGTCAGTGGGGTAGTTAGTGAGTTTGGGGTAATACTGGGGTAGTAGGTGAGTAGGGTAGTTATAGTCAGTGGGGTAGTTAGTGAGTCTGGGGTAATCATAGTGGGGTAGTTAGTGAGTCTGGGATAATCATACTGGGGTAGTTGGTGAGTGGGGTAGTTAGTGAGTCTGGGGTAATCATACTGGGGTAGTAGGTGAGTGGGGTAGTTAGTGAGTCTGGGGTAGTAGGTGAGTGGGGTAGTTATAGTCAGTGGGGTAGTTAGTGAGTCTGGGGTAATCATACTGGGGTAGTAGGTGAGTGGGGTAGTTATAGTCAGTGGGGTAGTTAGTGAGTCTGGGGTAATCATACTGAGGTAGTAGGTGAGTGGGGTAGTTATAGACAGTGGGGTAGTTAGTGAGTCTGTGGTAATCATACTGGGGTAGTAGGTGAGTGGGGTAGTTATAGTCAGTGGGGTAGTTAGTGAGTCTGGGGTAATCATACTGGGGTAGTAGGTGAGTGGGGTAGTTATTGTCAGTGGGGTAGTTAGTGAGTCTGGGGTAATCATACTGGGGTAGTAGGTGAGTGGGGTAGTTATAGTCAGTGGGGTAGTTAGTGAGTCTGGGGTAATCATACTGGGGTAGTAGGTGAGTTGGGTAGTTATAGTCAGTGGGGTAGTTAGTGAGTCTGGGGTAATCATACTGGGGTAGTAGGTGAGTGGTGTAGTTATAGTCAGTGGGGTAGTTAGTGAGTCTGGGGTAATCATACTGGGGTAGTAGGTGAATGGGGTAGTTATAGTCAGTGGGGTAGTTAGTGAGTCTGCGGTAATCATACTGGGGTAGTAGGTGAGTGGGGTAGTTATAGTCAGTGGGGTAGTTAGTGAGTCTGGGGTAATCATACTGGGGTAGTAGGTGAGTGGGGTAGTTATAGTGAGTTGGATATTAATGCTAAGGAAAGAGTTATAATCATACTGGGGTAGTACGTGAGTGGGGTAGTTATTGTCAGTGGGGTAGTTAGTGAGTCTGGGGTAATCATACTGGGGTAGTAGGTGAGTGGGGTAGTTATAGTCAGTGGGGTAGTTAGTGAGTCTGGGGTAATCATACTGGGGTAGTAGGTGAGTTGGGTAGTTATAGTCAGTGGGGTAGTTAGTGAGTCTGGGGTAATCATACTGGGGTAGTAGGTGAGTGGTGTAGTTATAGTCAGTGGGGTAGTTAGTGAGTCTGGGGTAATCATACTGGGGTAGTAGGTGAATGGGGTAGTTATAGTCAGTGGGGTAGTTAGTGAGTCTGGGGTAATCATACTGGGGTAGTAGGTGAGTGGGGTAGTTATAGTCAGTGGGGTAGTTAGTGAGTCTGGGGTAATCATACTGGGGTAGTAGGTGAGTGGGGTAGTTATAGTGAGTTGGATATTAATGCTAAGGAAAGAGTTATAATCATACTGGGGTAGTAGGTGATTGGGGTAGTTATTGTCAGTGGGGTAGTTAGTGAGTCTGGGGTAATCATACTGGGGTAGTAGGTGAGTGGGGTAGTTATAGTCAGTGGGGTAGTTAGTGAGTCTGGGGTAATCATACTGGGGTAGTTGGTGAGTGGGGTAGTTATAGTCAGTGGGGTAGTTAGTGAGTCTGGGGTAATCATACTGGGGTAGTAGGTGAGTGGGGTAGTTATAGTCAGTGGGGTAGTTAGTGAGTCTGGGGTAATCATACTGGGGTAGTAGGTGAGTGGGCTAGTTAGTGAGTCTGGGGTAATCATACTGGGGTAGTAGGTGAGTGGGGTAGTTATAGTCAGTGGGGTAGTTAGTGAGTCTGGGGTAATCATACTGGGGTAGTAGGTGAGTGGGGTAGTTATAGTCAGTGGGGTAGTTAGTGAGTCTGGGGTAATCATACTGGGGTAGTAGGTGAGTGGGGTAGTTATAGTCAGTGGGGTAGTTAGTGAGTCTGGGGTAATCATACTGGGGTAGTAGGTGAGTGGGGTAGTTAGTGAGTCTTGGGTAATCATACTGGGGTAGTAGGTGAGTGGGGTAGTTATAGTCAGTGGGGTAGTTAGTGAGTCTGGGGTAATCATACTGGGGTAGTAGGTGAGTGGGGTAGTTATAGTCAGTGGGGTAGTTAGTGAGTCTGGGGTAATCATACTGGGGTAGTAGGTGAGTGGGGTAGTTATAGTCAGTGGGGTAGTTAGTGAGTCTGGGGTAATCATACTGGGGTAGTAGGTGAGTGGGGTAGTTATAGTCAGTGGGGTAGTTAGTGAGTCTGGGGTAATCATACTGGGGTAGTAGGTGAGTGGGGTAGTTATAGTCAGTGGGGTAGTTAGTGAGTCTGGGGTAATCATACTGGGGTAGTAGGTGAGTGGGGTAGTTATAGTCAGTGGGGTAGTTAGTGAGTCTGGGGTAATCATACTGGGGTAGTAGGTGAGTGGGGTAGTTATAGTCAGTGGGGTAGTTAGTGAGTCTGGGGTAATCATACTGGGGTAGTAGGTGAGTGGGGTAGTTATAGTCAGTGGGGTAGTTAGTGAGTCTGGGGTAATCATACTGGGGTAGTAGGTGAGTGGGGTAGTTATAGTCAGTGGGGTACTTAGTGAGTCTGGGGTAATCATACTGGGGTAGTAGGTGAGTGGGGTAGTTATAGTCAGTGGGGTAGTTAGTGAGTCTGGGGTAATCATACTGGGGTAGTAGGTGAGTGGGTAGTTATAGTCAGTGGGGTAGTTAGTGAGTCTGGGGTAATCATACTGGGGTAGTAGGTGAGTGGGGTAGTTATAGTCAGTGGGGTAGTTAGTGAGTCTGGGGTAATCATACTGGGGTACTAGGTGAGTGGGGTAGTTATAGTCAGTGGGGTAGTTAGTGAGTCTGGGGTAATGATACTGCGGTAGTAGGTGAGTGGGGTAGTTATAGTCAGTGGGGTAGTTAGTGAGTCTGGGGTAATCATACTGGGGTAGTAGGTGAGTGGGGTAGTTATAGTCAGTGGGGTAGTTAGTGAGTCTGGGGTAATCATACTGGGGTAGTAGGTGAGTGGGGTAGTTATAGTCAGTGGGGTAGTTAGTGAGTCTGGGGTAATCATACTGGGGTAGTAGGTGAGTGGGGTAGTTATAGTCAGTGGGGTAGTTAATGAGTCTGGGGTAATCATACTGGGGTAGTAGGTGAGTGGGGTAGTTATAGTGAGTTGAATAGTAATGGTAAGGAAAGAGTTAAAATTACATGGTAATGAAAGGCTTAACATGTAGTGAGGGAAGTCACGTTAATTGCCATTGGTCAACGAATATGAATAATTAAAAATTCTACCAATGTGTATAGTGCAGTGAGTGCTGATGACATCATAATAGCTGTGGCAGAGGTCTAATGGAATGTTGGTCTTTTGAAAATGTTAAACTGTCAAAAAGTGACATAAAAATGAAGAAACTTAAACTGCTGTGGTTTAAAAAGTATAGCAGATATTTGAAGTCTGTAAAAGAGGTCTTTTAATATAGGTTGTCCACCCTACTCTAAAGTTTGAATGGTGTCTCTAGCTTAAACGGTCTAGGAGGAGCAGCTTCCAGAAAAAAAGTGGAAATAAGTTGGAAAAAGTTGAATTTCAATGGAAGTCTATGGGGAAAAAATGTCTCTTTAAACACCTGTAGTTTAAAAAGTATAACAAATATTAAAAATCTGTGGAGAAGCAACTTAATTCATGCGGTCCTACACATTTTAAAGTTTGAATGGTGTTTCTAGCTTAAACGGTGTAGGAGGAGTTGACGTGTGAAAAACGGCGGAAACCTATGACTATAATAATAATAATAAAAATAATAATAATAACTATGCAAGAGAACAGTAGTGTGTTGCTGAAGCATCACACTAATAATAATAAAAACTAGAATGTAAAGTTTATGAATAAACTTTGGTGTGATTGCTTCAGCTGTATGGATTTTTATAGTTGCTGTATCCAGATTAAAAAGTTAAAGAGCAGTAGCATCTTAAAACTCATTAAAATCTTAAATTAGTCAGGAGGAATGGATTATAATGTTCAGTTAGGGCTTTAGAATGTAACAGAATGTTCAGTTAGGATTTTAGAATGTTCACTTATGGCTGGGGGGCAGTTATAGTCAGTGGGGTAGTTAGTGAGTCTGGGGTAATCATACTGGGGTAGTAGGTGAGTGGGGTAGTTATAGTCAGTGGGGTAGTTAGTGAGTCTGGGGTAATCATACTGGGGTAGTAGGTGAGTGGGGTAGTCATAGTCAGTGGGGTAGTTAGTGAGTCTGGGGTAATCATACTGGGGTAGTAGGTGAGTGGGGTAGTCATAGTCAGTGGGGTAGTTAGTGAGTCTGGGGTAATCATACTGGGGTAGTAGGTGAGTGGGGTAGTTATAGTCAGTGGGGTAGTTAGTGAGTCTGGGGTAATCATACTGGGGTAGTAGGTGAGTGGGGTAGTTATAATCAGTAGGGTAGTTAGTGAGTCTGGGGTAATCATACTGGGGTAGTAGGTGAGTGGGGTAGTTATTGTCAGTGGGGTAGTTAGTGAGTCTGGGGTAATCATACTGGGGTAGTAGGTGAGTGGGGTAGTTATAGTCAGTGGGGTAGTTAGTGAGTCTGGGGTAATCATACTGGGGTAGTAGGTGAGTGGGGTAGTTATAGTCAGTGGGGTAGTTAGTGAGTCTGGGGTAATCATACTGGGGTAGTAGGTGAGTGGGGTAGTCATAGTCAGTGGGGTAGTTAGTGAGTCTGGGGTAATCATACTGGGGTAGTAGGTGAGTGGGGTAGTTATAGTCAGTGGGGTAGTTAGTGAGTCTGGGGTAATCATACTGGGGTAGTAGGTGAGTGGGGTAGTTATAATCAGTAGGGTAGTTAGTGAGTCTGGGGTAATCATACTGGGGTAGTAGGTGAGTGGGGTAGTTATTGTCAGTGGGGTAGTTAGTGAGTCTGGGGTAATCATACTGGGGTAGTAGGTGAGTGGGGGTAGTTATAGTCAGTGGGGTAGTTAGTGAGTCTGGGGTAATCATACTGGGGTAGTAGGTGAGTGGGGTAGTTATTGTCAGTGGGGTATTTAGTGAGTCTGGGGTAATCATACTGGGGTAGTAGGTGATTGGGGTAGTTATAGTCAGTGGGGGTAGTTAGTGAGTCTGGGGTAATCATACTGGGTTAGTAGGTGAGTGGGGTAGTTATAGTCAGTGGGGTAGTTAGTGAGTCTGGGGTAATCATACTGGGGTAGTAGGTGAGTGGGGGTAGTTATAGTCAGTGGGGTAGTTAGTGAGTCTGGGGTAATCATACTGGGGTAGTAGGTGAGTGGGGGTAGTTATAGTCAGTGGGGTAGTTAGTGAGTCTGGGGTAATCATACTGGGGTAGTAGGTGAGTAGTGTAGTTATAGTCAGTGGGGTAGTTAGTGAGTCTGGGGTAATCATACTGGAGTAGTAGGTGAGTGGGGTAGTTATAGTCAGTGGGGTAGTTAGTGAGTCTGGGGTAATACTAGGGTAGTAGGTGAGTGGGGTAGTTATAGTCAGTGGGGTAGTTAGTGAGTCTGGGCTAATCATACTGGGGTAGTAGGTGAGTGGGGTAGTTATAGTCAGTGGGGTAGTTAGTGAGTCTGGGGGTAATCATACTGGGGTAGTAGGTGAGTGGAGTAGTGAGTCTGGGGTAATCATACTGGGGTAGTAGGTGAGTGGGGTAGTTAGTGAGTCTGGGGTAATCATACTGGGGTAGTAGGTGAGTGGGGTAGTTATAGTCAGTGGGGGTAGTTAGTGAGTCTGGGGTAATCATACTGGGGTAGTAGGTGAGTGGGGTAGTTATAGACAGTGGGGTAGTTAGTGAGTCTGTGGTAATCATACTGGGGTAGTAGGTGAGTGGGGTAGTTTATAGTCAGTGGGGTAGTTAGTGAGTCTGGGGTAATCATACTGGGGTAGTAGGTGAGTGGGGTAGGTTATTGTCAGTGGGGTAGTTAGTGGAGTCTGGGGTAATCATACTGGGGTAGTAGGTGAGTGGGGTAGTTATAGTCAGTGGGGTAGTTAGTGAGTCTGGGGGTAATCATACTGGGGGTAGTAGGTGAGTTGGGTAGTTATAGTCAGTGGGGTTCTGGGGTAATGATACTGCGGTAGTAGGTGAGTGGGGTAGTTATAGTCAGTGGGGTAGTTAGTGAGTCTGGGGTAATCATACTGGGGTAGTAGGTGAGTGGGGTAGTTATAGTCAGTGGGGTAGTTAGTGAGTCTGGGGTAATCATACTGGGGTAGTAGGTGAGTGGGGTAGTTATAGTCAGTGGGGTAGTTAGTGAGTCTGGGGTAATCATACTGGGGTAGTAGGTGAGTGGGGTAGTTATAGTCAGTGGGGTAGTTAATGAGTCTGGGGTAATCATACTGGGGTAGTAGGTGAGTGGGGTAGTTATAGTGAGTTGAATAGTAATGGTAAGGAAAGAGTTAAAATTACATGGTAATGAAAGGCTTAACATGTAGTGAGGGAAGTCACGTTAATTGCCATTGGTCAACGAATATGAATAATTAAAAATTCTACCAATGTGTATAGTGCAGTGAGTGCTGATGACATCATAATAGCTGTGGCAGAGGTCTAATGGAATGTTGGTCTTTTGAAAATGTTAAACTGTCAAAAAGTGACATAAAAATGAAGAAACTTAAACTGCTGTGGTTTAAAAAGTATAGCAGATATTTGAAGTCTGTAAAAGAGGTCTTTTAATATAGGTTGTCCACCCTACTCTAAAGTTTGAATGGTGTCTCTAGCTTAAAACGGTCTAGGAGGAGCAGCTTCCAGAAAAAAAGTGGAAATAAGTTGGAAAAAGTTGAATTTCAATGGAAGTCTATGGGGAAAAAATGTCTCTTTAAACACCTGTAGTTTAAAAAGTATAACAAATATTAAAAATCTGTGGAGAAGCAACTTAATTCATGCGGTCCTACACATTTAAAGTTTGAATGGTGTTTCTAGCTTAAACGGTGTAGGAGGAGTTGACGTGTGAAAAACGGCGGAAACCTATGACTATAATAATAATAATAACTAGAATGTAAAGTTTATGAATAAACTTCGGTGTGATTGCTTCAGTTGTATGGATTGTAATCATACTGGGGTAGTAGGTGAGTGGGGTAGTTAGTGAGTCTTGGTAATCATACTGTGGTAGTTGGTGAATGGGGTAGTTATAGTCAGTGGGGTAGTTAGTGAGTCTGGGGTAATCATACTGGGGTAGTAGGTGAGTGGGGTAGTTAGTGAGTCTGGGGTAATCATACTGGGGTAGTAGGTGAGTGGGGTAGTTATAGTCAGTGGGGTAGTTAGTGAGTCTGGGGTAATCATACTGGGGTAGTAGGTGAGTGGGGTAGTTATAGTCAGTGGGGTAGTTAGTGAGTCTGGGGTAATCATACTGGGGTAGTAGGTGAGTGGGTAGTTATAGTCAGTGGGGTAGTTAGTGAGTCTGGGGTAATCCCACTGGTGTAGTAGGTGAGTGGGGTAATCCCACTGGTGTAGTAGGTGAGTGGGGTAGTTATAGTGAGTTGGATAGTAATGGTAAGGAAAGAGTTAAAATCACATGGTAATGAAAGGCTTAAAGTGGACATGAAGCACTCGGTAAAGTGGCTCTGGTTCGTTAGCTTTTTACCTTATATTAGATATGACCGTGCGTTCAAATCTCAAACCGACCCGTATTTGCTGGAAAAAGAAGTTACAATTTGCTTTTTTTGGCAGCAATGTGGTCAAAATACTCAGTCAATAAATTTTTTACACAAAAAAATTTAATTGCAATAGGTGCCTTTCCTTCATCTAATGCCTGTGCATGTGCTGATTTTTTTAAATATTGTGTCGTTTGGACGGGGTATTAACATTTGTTCAGGACCAATCAGAGGGACAGGTTGAGTCCTGGGATCCCCCTATCTCCTATATCAGCTGGCTGCAGGTTTGGAGAAAGCAGTTCTGGACGACGCATGCGCACTTTAGACAAAGACGTTCTGGACGACGCATGCGCACTTTAGACAAAGCAGTTCTGGACGACGCAGTTTTAACTGGAACATGGCATCGAGAAAGACTGTAAATTATAGAGTAACGTTACAACAATTAGGAACATCATTATTATGGAGTGTAATGTTATAATATAACAAGCGAGTAAATGTTTTTAAAACTATAAAATGCCTAAATCGTAATATATCACAATGGCGTATTGCTTAGTGTGCGCTTGTAAAGTTATATTTTTAGCGATGATGATGGACTAGCTTGGGTTAGCTTGCAAGGTATGCCTACTGACTGTAATGAATGCCAGCGACAGTCTCACTGCGCTCACTCGGAGGGGCGGGATCTATTTTTATACAGTCTATGCTTGGACAGGGAGACACGCTGTATTTTTTGAGTGGAAGTCGATGGAGAAGCCAACCGTGAACAAGCTGTTTTGTGGACGCAGTTCGTAGCATAATAAATTGAGTGCCTTACCCGCTCATCTTCAACATGTTTGTCATCACATTCATTTTGGTTGAGCTATGATGCGTCTACTACGAAAAAAATACTGTTTCGTAAGATGAGACCGAATGGGATGTTGCAGCTACACTACAGGCCCAGTGTCTCGGAGCAAGCAGCCAAACTGTGGGTTAAGTATCTCAAATCAATTGCTCCATACCTGTATAACCTTATCAATTTAGATATTAATTTAGCTATTCCAACCCCTCCCGTACGCAATCGCCCCCTGTCATGTACTCCCCCTGTCATTAACGTTACTATTGCTTAGCAATGCTGGGTTAGCTAGCTAGCAAGCTAACGATATCTCACGGCAAGTCGTTTAAACATATATCTTAGTTACAACTACTTTAATCTAGCAAACATTTTTGTGGTTAGAAGCAGTAATTTATTCAGTTTGGAAATACGAATTGATCATAGTAGGAATTTACATGTAGGCTAAATTAACGTCGGCAACACACTGACTGCTTGTGAATGCAAGCTACTTCACAAAGCATGCTAATCTGTAGCCTATAGGCTATATGTAGAAATCTTTTTATCCAGCGAAAATTCTTTGATAAGTTACATGTAACTCCGTAGTATTTTTTAGATGGTCCCATGCATAGGACATCATGATGGGAATCTGCTACACACTGCGTGACCAAACTATTTTTAAAAAGCAAGACAAAGAGAGGGAGGTAATGCTTCGCGTCGGGTGGTTCTTCGCATCAACGTCGTGCGGTTAAAACCATGTAATCCACAGCTCGTCGTTGATTATTGCTTACTTAGCTAACGTTATTAGCTAGCTAGTTATCGAACACGTAAGTTAACGTTAGCTATCGATGTCAGTTGTGCGTTCAAATTCAGCAAACAAGGCGAACTATTTCAAACTTTTTTCCGTTAGCTTTGTGTTCGCCGCAAACATAAGCGAACGGTCTGAAAAGATCGATAGCTAGCTAGCTACTTACGGTCGTTCCATAACGTAACACATTAATCTCCACTAACAGTACTGATAGCTATCTAGCTAGTCTGTTAGCTATCGATATCTCAAACTGTCCAGAAACACTTACCCAATGAAACCAGCTTTTTTGCGGGAGGAAAGCTTTAGAGGAAAACAACAGCTTTGATATTCTTTGGATTATCAATTTACGCTGTGAAATAAAGGGAAGTCACGTTAATTGCCATTGGTCAACGAATATGAATAATTAAAAATTCTACCAATGTGTATAGTGCAGTGAGTGCTGATGACATCATAATAGCTGTGGCAGAGGTCTAATGGAATGTTGATCGGTCTTTTGAAAATGTTAAACTGTCAAAAAGTGACATAAAAATGAAGAAACTTAAACTGCTGTGGTTTAAAAAGTATAGCAGATATTTGAAGTCTGTAAAAGAGGTCTTTTAAGATAGGTTGTCCACCCTACTCTAAAGTTTGAATGGTGTCTCTAGCTTAAACGGTCTAGGAGGAGCAGCTTCCAGAAAAAAAGTGGAAATAAGTTGGAAAAAGTTGAATTTCAATGGAAGTCTATGGGGAAAAAATGTCTCTTTAAACACCTGTAGTTTAAAAAGTATAACAAATATTAAAAATCTGTGGAGAAGCAACTTAAGTCATGCGGTCCTACACATTTTAAAGTTTGAATGGTGTTTCTAGCTTAAACGGTGTAGGAGGAGTTGACGTGTGAAAAACGGCGGAAACCTATGACTATAATAATAATAATAATAAAAATAATAATAACTATGCAAGAGAACAGTAGTGTGTTGCTGAAGCATCACACTAACTAGAATGTAAAGTTTATGAATAAACTTTGGTGTGATTGCTTCAGCTGTATGGATTTTTATAGTTGCTGTATCCAGATTAAAAAGTTAAAGAGCAGTAGCATCTTAAAACTCATTAAAATCTTAAATTAGTCAGGAGGAATGGATTATAATGTTCAGTTAGGGCTTTAGAATGTAACAGAATGTTCAGTTAGGATTTTAGAATGTTCACTTATGGCTGGGGGGCAGTTATAGTCAGTGGGGTAGTTAGTGAGTCTGGGGTAATCATACTGGGGTAGTAGGTGAGTGGGGTAGTTATAGTCAGTGGGGTAGTTAGTGAGTCTGGGGTAATCATACTGGGGTAGTAGGTGAGTGGGGTAGTTATAGTCAGTGGGGTAGTTAGTGAGTCTGGGGTAATCATACTGGGGTAGTAGGTGAGTGTGGTAGTCATAGTCAGTGGGGTAGTTAGTGAGTCTGGGGTAATCATACTGGGGTAGTAGGTGAGTGGGGTAGTCATAGTCAGTGGGGTAGTTAGTGAGTCTGGGGTAATCATACTGGGGTAGTAGGTGAGTGGGGTAGTTATAGTCAGTGGGGTAGTTAGTGAGTCTGGGGTAATCATACTGGGGTAGTAGGTGAGTGGGGTAGTTATAATCAGTAGGGTAGTTAGTGAGTCTGGGGTAATCATACTGGGGTAGTAGGTGAGTGGGGTAGTTATTGTCAGTGGGGTAGTTAGTGAGTCTGGGGTAATCATACTGGGGTAGTAGGTGAGTGGGGTAGTTATAGTCAGTGGGGTAGTTAGTGAGTCTGGGGTAATCATACTGGGGTAGTAGGTGAGTGGGGTAGTTATAGTCAGTGGGGTAGTTAGTGAGTCTGGGGTAATCATACTGGGGTAGTAGGTGAGTGGGGTAGTCATAGTCAGTGGGGTAGTTAGTGAGTCTGGGGTAATCATACTGGGGTAGTAGGTGAGTGGGGTAGTTATAGTCAGTGGGGTAGTTAGTGAGTCTGGGGTAATCATACTGGGGTAGTAGGTGAGTGGGGTAGTTATAATCAGTAGGGTAGTTAGTGAGTCTGGGGTAATCATACTGGGGTAGTAGGTGAGTGGGGTAGTTATTGTCAGTGGGGTAGTTAGTGAGTCTGGGGTAATCATACTGGGGTAGTAGGTGAGTGGGGTAGTTATAGTCAGTGGGGTAGTTAGTGAGTCTGGGGTAATCATACTGGGGTAGTAGGTGAGTGGGGTAGTTATTGTCAGTGGGGTATTTAGTGAGTCTGGGGTAATCATACTGGGGTAGTAGGTGATTGGGGTAGTTATAGTCAGTGGGGTAGTTAGTGAGTCTGGGGTAATCATACTGGGTTAGTAGGTGAGTGGGGTAGTTATAGTCAGTGGGGTAGTTAGTGAGTCTGGGGTAATCATACTGGGGTAGTAGGTGAGTGGGGTAGTTATAGTCAGTGGGGTAGTTAGTGAGTCTGGGGTAATCATACTGGGGTAGTAGGTGAGTGGGGTAGTTATAGTCAGTGGGGTAGTTAGTGAGTCTGGGGTAATCATACTGGGGTAGTAGGTGAGTAGTGTAGTTATAGTCAGTGGGGTAGTTAGTGAGTCTGGGGTAATCATACTGGAGTAGTAGGTGAGTGGGGTAGTTATAGTCAGTGGGGTAGTTAGTGAGTCTGGGGTAATACTAGGGTAGTAGGTGAGTGGGGTAGTTATAGTCAGTGGGGTAGTTAGTGAGTCTGGGCTAATCATACTGGGGTAGTAGGTGAGTGGGGTAGTTATAGTCAGTGGGGTAGTTAGTGAGTCTGGGGTAATCATACTGGGGTAGTAGGTGAGTGGAGTAGTGAGTCTGGGGTAATCATACTGGGGTAGTAGGTGAGTGGGGTAGTTAGTGAGTCTGGGGTAATCATACTGGGGTAGTAGGTGAGTGGGGTAGTTATAGTCAGTGGGGTAGTTAGTGAGTCTGGGGTAATCATACTGGGGTAGTAGGTGAGTGGGGTAGTTATAGACAGTGGGGTAGTTAGTGAGTCTGTGGTAATCATACTGGGGTAGTAGGTGAGTGGGGTAGTTATAGTCAGTGGGGTAGTTAGTGAGTCTGGGGTAATCATACTGGGGTAGTAGGTGAGTGGGGTAGTTATTGTCAGTGGGGTAGTTAGTGAGTCTGGGGTAATCATACTGGGGTAGTAGGTGAGTGGGGTAGTTATAGTCAGTGGGGTAGTTAGTGAGTCTGGGGTAATCATACTGGGGTAGTAGGTGAGTTGGGTAGTTATAGTCAGTGGGGTAGTTAGTGAGTCTGGGGTAATGATACTGCGGTAGTAGGTGAGTGGGGTAGTTATAGTCAGTGGGGTAGTTAGTGAGTCTGGGGTAATCATACTGGGGTAGTAGGTGAGTGGGGTAGTTATAGTCAGTGGGGTAGTTAGTGAGTCTGGGGTAATCATACTGGGGTAGTAGGTGAGTGGGGTAGTTATAGTCAGTGGGGTAGTTAGTGAGTCTGGGGTAATCATACTGGGGTAGTAGGTGAGTGGGGTAGTTATAGTCAGTGGGGTAGTTAATGAGTCTGGGGTAATCATACTGGGGTAGTAGGTGAGTGGGGTAGTTATAGTGAGTTGAATAGTAATGGTAAGGAAAGAGTTAAAATTACATGGTAATGAAAGGCTTAACATGTAGTGAGGGAAGTCACGTTAATTGCCATTGGTCAACGAATATGAATAATTAAAAATTCTACCAATGTGTATAGTGCAGTGAGTGCTGATGACATCATAATAGCTGTGGCAGAGGTCTAATGGAATGTTGGTCTTTTGAAAATGTTAAACTGTCAAAAAGTGACATAAAAATGAAGAAACTTAAACTGCTGTGGTTTAAAAAGTATAGCAGATATTTGAAGTCTGTAAAAGAGGTCTTTTAATATAGGTTGTCCACCCTACTCTAAAGTTTGAATGGTGTCTCTAGCTTAAACGGTCTAGGAGGAGCAGCTTCCAGAAAAAAAGTGGAAATAAGTTGGAAAAAGTTGAATTTCAATGGAAGTCTATGGGGAAAAAATGTCTCTTTAAACACCTGTAGTTTAAAAAGTATAACAAATATTAAAAATCTGTGGAGAAGCAACTTAATTCATGCGGTCCTACACATTTTAAAGTTTGAATGGTGTTTCTAGCTTAAACGGTGTAGGAGGAGTTGACGTGTGAAAAACGGCGGAAACCTATGACTATAATAATAATAATAAAAATAATAATAATAACTATGCAAGAGAACAGTAGTGTGTTGCTGAAGCATCACACTAAAAATAATAATAATAACTATGCAAGAGAACAGTAGTGTGTTGCTGAAGCATCACACTAATAATAATAATAACTATGCAAGAGAACAGTAGTGTGTTGCTGAAGCATCACACTAATAATAATAAAAATAATAATAACTATGCAAGAGAACAGTAGTGTGTTGCTGAAGCATCACACTAATAACTATGCAAGAGAACAGTAGTGTGTTGCTGAAGCATCACACTAACTACTTGCCAAGTTTCATGCTAATCAGCCAAGCGGTTAAGGAAAAACTCAAAGAAGTAATAAATGAGTAAATTTAAGCCAAAATTTTGGCAAATTCAAGATGGCGCCCACCAAATTAGTAAAGTTCTATGATCCAAATCCGGCTCTTTGTCACTGTAGCAAGTTACACATCTCTGCAAAGGAACTGTGATTTTTAGTGAATTGTTTTATATTTTTTAGGGGACCGTGCAGCGAAGCTGCCGGTACCCTATTGTTTTTGTTCAGATTCTTTTTTTTTTTTTTTTTTTTTCTTCTCCCCTTTCACCTAAAATTCCCATGAGCTGGTTTGTCCTAGAATCACCAGACTTGGCACGCTTGTTGGGATTCCCAAACTCTTGAATCCATTATATTATGACGCAGATTGAACACCTGGTGGCGCTGTAGTGCACGTGACAAAATTTTGACATTGACACGCCCACTGCCGACGCCCCGTTTCACCTAGAGTCACAAAATTTGGTATGCATGTCCATTTCCTCATTCTGAACAAATTTGCCTCAAGGACCCATAAAGTCCGCCATCTTGGATTTTTTGCTAATTAGCATTTTTTGTAAAACACTTAAAATGCTACTCCTCCTACAAAATTTGACCAATTGAGATGAAACTTGGTTTACATACTCCTTAGACCATGTCTCATAAAAGTTATATTTGGAATTTTGATATTTTCAAATATGGCCGAATGACGAGCCAATGAAATTTCACTGGGCGTGGCTTATCACAAAAAGGCTAATAATTGCAAAACGATTTGACAGAAAGCTATGAAACTTGGTAGGTCTTTTAAGAGTCCCATTAGGACTAGACATATACAGTTTTATCCCAATCTATCCATGTGGTGGCGCTATAGAGTTCCAAATATAAAGAAATATAAAAAAATTCACTAAAAATCACAGTTCCTTTGTAGAGATGTATAACTTGCTACAGTGAAAAAGAGCCGGATTTGGATCATAGAACTTTACTAATTTGGTGGGCGCCATCTTGAATTTGCCAACATTTTGGCTTAAATGTACTCATTTATTACTTCTTTGAGGTTTTCCTTAACCGCTTGTCTGATTATCATGAAACTTGGCAGGTAGTTAGAAGTTGTCATCATACAAGCTCACACCGAATTTTGTGGCGATAGGCCAGTTGGTGGCGCTGTAGTGTACGTGTTAATATTGTGACATTGACACGCTCACTGGCGACGCCCCGTTTGACCTAGAGTCACAAAATGTGGTGTACAGGTCTCTCTGCTCATGCTGAACAGATTTACCTCAAGGATCCATGAAGTCAGCCATATTGGATTTTTCGCTAATTAGCATTTTTTGTATAACACTTAAAATGCTACTCCTCCTACAAAATTTGGCCAATTTACATGAAACGAGGTCCACAAACTCGCTAGACCATGATTCATAAAAGTTATATTCAGAATTTTGATATTTTAAAAGATGACCGAATGACGAGCCAATTCATTTTCAATGGGCGTGACTTATCACAAAAATGCTGATAATTCCAAAATAATTTTACAGAAAGTTATGAAACCTGGTAGATCTATTAAGACTAACATGAGGAATAGACCCCTACAGTTTTAACCCAATCGAGCCACGTGGTGGCGCTATATCAATCCAAATATAAGAAAATATTAAAAAATTCACTAAAAATCATTGACACGCCCACTGCATACGCCCCGTTTTATCTAGAGTCACAAAATGTGGGATAGAGGTCCGGCTGCTCATACTGAACAAATGTTCCTCAAGGAACCATCAAGTTAGCCCTATTGGATTTTCCGCTAATTAGCATTACTTGTAAAACACTTAAAATACTACTCCTCCTACAAAATTTGGCCAATTTACATGAAACGTGGGAAAAGAACTCCTTAGACCATGCTTCATAAAGCTTATATTCAAAATTGTGATATTTTAAAAGATGGCCGAATGACGAGCCAATGAATTTTCAATGGGCGTGACTTATCACAAAAATGCTGATAATTCCAAAATCATTTGACAGAAAGTTATGAAACCTGGTAGATCTATTAAGAGTAACATGAGGAATAGACCCCTACCTTTTTAACCCAATCGAGCCACGTGGTGGCGCTATATCAATCCAAATATAAGAAAATATTTAAAAATTCACTAAAAAGTCATTGCATACGCCCCGTTTTATCTAGAGTCACAAAACGTGGGATAGAGGTCCGTCTGCTCATACTGAACAAATTTGCCTCGAGGAACCATCAAGTTAGCCCCATTGGATTTTCCGCTAATTAGCATTACTTGTAAAACACTTCAAATACTACTTCTCCTATAACATTTGACCAATTTACATGAAACCTGGTAAACACACTCCATACAACATGCAGCATAAAACTTATATACAGAATTTTGATATTTTAAAAGATGGCCGAATGACGAGCCAATAAATATCCAGTGGGCGTGGCTTATCACAAAAATGCTAATAATTCCAAAACCATTTCACAGAAAGTTATGAAACTTGGAAAGTCTTTTAAGAGTAACATCTGGACCTGACCTCTCCAGTTTCAACCCAATCGAGCCATGTGGTGGCGCTATAGAGATCCAAATATAAGAAAATATTTTAAAATTCACTAAAAATCATTGACACGCCCACTGCCGACGCCCCGTTTGATCTACAGTCACATAAGTTGGTGGATACATTCCGCTACTCCTGCCCAACAAATTTGCCTCAAGAAACCATGAAGTCTGCCATCTTCAATTTTCCGCTAATTAGCATTTTTTGTAAAACACTTAAAATGCTACTCCTCCTACAGAATTTGACCAATTTGCACCAAACCTGTTCAAGGTACTGAAACCGCTTCCCTACATACACGCATTACTTTAGTAAGGCGTATGTCAAAATTTGGCCGAATCAGAAGCCAATGGATTTTGCATTGGGCGTGGCTTATCGCACAAATGCTAGTACTTCTAAAACCGTTTGATATAAAGTTCTGAAACTTGGTGGGTTGATTGAGAGTTAGATCAAGACTCGAGCCCTGCAGTTTTAACCCAATCAATCTGCGTGGTGGCACTAAAGAAATACAAATGTTGGGATGGCAGGTATGCCATCCGCCAAGTACACTATCTCTGCTTAACAGGCCGTCTACCTACTATACCAACTGTGAAAGTTTCTGTAGCTTAGTGGTTAAGGCATTTGACTGCCGTGTAGTAGGTTGGTGGTTCGATCCCCACCTGTTCCCTAGTTTTTTTTGAGGCACACAATGTGCACGTCATTGTAAGAATGTTCTTTTTATTGCAAAGGCTAGGAAATTTCACAATATTACCAGTTATCTGTTTGAATTATGAAGTCAGTAAGCCAAAACAATGTGATACCGCAACACACAAGTCTTATTTGGCCTCCTCATTTCTGTTAACCTGCTTAGGCCTATTGGATACAGTATTGGCTTTCCATGTGTATGTGGTCAATTCCGGCTTGGTACCAATGGCTTGGTTAATGTTTGGCAAAACTATTGTGCAAATGCTATGCTTCTTTTAATGTTGTTTTCACATTAAGAAACACCTTTTTATTGCAAAAGTTAAGAAATGTAACAGTATTAACTGTTCACTGTTTCACTTGTACTTAAAAGACTTAATACGCAAGCCCTTACCGGATCGGGTAAAGATACCATCAGCAATGGCAAAAGCCCTGATTAGAAACAAATATTTGTATTTTGGGTCAACCCTGTCTAGAGTTGTCTACCATTTTGCGGTTTCTGCGTTTGACAAATGCCGCTAATGCCGCACGGTCCCCGGACATCGCTGCTTGCAGCTATATTTTATATTTGGAACTCTATAGCGCCACCACATAGATAGATTGGGATAAAACTGTACATGTCTAGTCCTAATGGCACTCTTAACAGACCTAGCAAGTTTCATAGCTTTCTGTCAAATTGTTTTGGAATTATTAGAATTTTTGTGATAAGCCACGCCCAGTGAAATTTCATTGGCTCGTCATTCGGCCATCTTTGAAAATATCAAAATTCCAAATATAACTTTTATGAGACATGGTCTAAGGAGTATGTAAACCAAGTTTCATCTCAATTGGTCAAATATTGTAGGAGGAGTAGCATTTTAAGCGTTTTACAAAAAATGCTAATTAGCAAAATATCCAGTATGGCGGACTTTATGTGTCCTTGAGGCAAATTTGTTCAGAAAGAGCAAATGGACATGCATACCAAATTTTGTGACTCTAGGTGAAACGGGGCGTCGGCAGTGGGCGTGTCAATGTCAAAATATTGTCACATGCACTACAGCGCCACCAGATGTTCAAACTGCGTCATAATATAAAGAATTCAAGAGTTTGGGAATCCCAACAAGCGTGCCAAGTCTGGTGATTCTAGGACAAACCAGCTCATGGGAATTTTAGGTGAAAGGGGAGAAAAAAAATAAAAAAAATAAAAAAAATAAAATATAGCTGCAAGCAGCGATTTCCGGGGACCGTGCGGCATCAGCGGCATTTGTCAAACGCAGAAACTGCAAAATGGTAGACAACTCTAGACAGGGTTGACCCAAAATACAAATATTTGTTTCTAATCAGGGCTTTTGCCATTGCTGATGGTATCTTAACCCGATCCGGTAAGGGCTTGCGTATTAAGTCTTTTAAGTACAAGTGAAACAGTGAACAGTTAATACTGTTAAATTTCTTAACTTTTGCAATAAAAAGGTGTTTCTTAATGTGAAAACAACATTAAAAGAAGCATAGCATTTGCACAATAGTTTTGCCAAACATTAACCTAGCCATTGGTACCAATTTGAAATTGAACCGCTGACCACATACATGGTAAGCCAATACTGTATCCGCTAGGCCAAAGCAGGTTAACAGAAATGAGGAGGCCAAATAAGACTTGTGTGTTGCGGTATCAGATTGTTTTGGCTTACTGACTTCATAATTCATACAGATAACAGGTAATATTGTGAAATTTCCTAGCCATTGCAATAAAATGAACATTTTTACAATGACGTGCACATTGTGTGCCTCAAAAAAAGCTTGGGAACAGTTGGGGATCAAACCACCAACCTACTACACAGCAGTCAAATGCCTTAACCACTAAGCTACTGGAACTTTCACAGTTGGTATAGTAGGTAGACGGCCTGTTAAGCAGAGATAGTGTACTTGGCGGATGGCATACCTGCCATCCCAACATTTGTATTTCTTTAGTGCCACCACGCAGATTGATTGGGTTAAAACTGCAGGGCTCGAGTCTTGATCTAACTGTCAAGCAACCCACCAAGTTTCAGAACTTTATATCAAACGGTTTTAGAAGGACTAGCATTTGTGCGATAAGCCACGCCCAATGCAAAATCCATTGGCTTCTCATTCAGCCAATTTTTGACATATGCCTTAGTAAAGTAATGCGTGTATGTAGGGAAGCGGGTTCAGTACCTTGAACAGGTTTGGTGCAAATTGGTCAAATTCTGTAGGAGGAGTAGCATTTTAAGTGTTTTACAAAAAATGCTAATTAGCAGAAAATTGAAGATGGCAGACTTCATGGTTTCTCGAGGCAAATTTGTTGGGCAGGAGTAGCGGGATGTATCCACCAAAATTTGTGACTGTAGATCAAAGGGGGCGTCGGCAGTGGGCGTGTCAATGATTTTTAGTGAATTTATAAATATTTTCTTATATTTTGATCTCTATAGCGCCACCACGTGGCTTGATTGGGTTGAAACTGGAGAGTTCTGGTCCAGATGTTACTCTTAAAAGACCTTCCAAGTTTCATAACTTCTGTCAAATGGTTTTGGAATTATTAGCATTTTTGTGATAAGCCACGCCCACTGGATATTGGTCAAATTTTATAGGAGGAGTAGTATTTTAAGTGTTTTACAAGTAATGCTAATTAGCGGAAAATCAATAGGGCTAACATCATGGTTCCTTGAGGCAAATTTGTTCAGGATGAGCAGCCGGACCTCGATCCCACATTTTGTGACTCTAGATAAAACGGGGCGTATTCAGTGGGCGTGTCAATGATTTTTAGTGAATTTTTTAATATTTCTTATATTTGGATCGATGTACTGCCACTACGTGGCTCGATTGGGTTGCAACTGTAGGGGTCAATTCCTCATGTTACTCTTAATAGATCTACCAGGTTTCATAAGTTTCTGTCAAATGATTTTGGAATTATCAGCATTTTTGTGATAAGTCACGCCCATTGAAAATTCATTGGCTCGTCATTCGGCCATCTTTTAAAATATCAAAATTCTGAATATATGTTTTATGAAGCATGGTCTATGGAGTTGGTGTACCTCGTTTCATGTAAATTGGCCAAATTTTGTAGGAGGAGTAGCATTTTAAGTGTTTTACAAAAAATGCTAATTAGCGGAAAATCAAATATGGCTGACTTCATGGATCCTTGAGGTAAATTTGTTCAGCATGAGAAGAGGGACATGTACACCACATTTTTTGACTCTAGGTCAAACGGGGCGTCGGCCACGAAATCCGGTGTGAGCTTGTATGATGACAACTTCTAACTACTTGCCAAGTTTCATGCTAATCAGCCAAGCGGTTAAGGAAAAACTCAAAGAAGTAATAAATGAGTACATTTAAGCCAAATTTCGGCAAATTCAAGATGGCGCCCACCAAATTAGTAAAGTTCTATGATCCAAATCCGGCTCTTTGTCACTGTAGCAAGTTACACATCTCTGCAAAGGAACTGTGATTTTTAGTGAATTGTTTTATATTTTTAGGGGACCGTGCAGCGAAGCTGCAGGTACCCTATTGTTTTTGTTCAGATTCTTTTTATTTTTATTATTTTATTTATTTATTTTTTTCTCCCCTTTCACCTAAAATTCCCATGAGCTGGTTTGTCCTAGAATCACCAGACTTGGCAAGCTTGTTGGGATTCCCAAACTCTTGAATCCTCTATATGATGACGCAGATTGAACACCTGGTGGTGCTGTAGTGCACGTGACAAAATTTTGACATTGACACGCCACTGCCGACGCCCCGTTTCACCTAGAGTCACAAAATTTGGTATGCATGTCCATTTGCTCATTCTGAACAAATTTGCCTCAAGGACCCATAAAGTCCGCCATATTGAATTTTTTGCTAATTAGCATTTTTTGTAAAACGATTAAAATGCTACTCCTCCTACAAAATTTGACCAATTGAGATGAAACTTGGTTTACCTACTCCTTAGACCATGTCTCATAAAATTTATATTTGCAATTTTGATATTTTCAAATATGGCCGAATGACGAGCCAATGAAATTTCACTGGGCGTGGCTTATCACAAAAATGCTAATAATTCCAAAACGATTTGACAGAAAGCTATGAAACTTGGTAGGTCTTTTAAGAGTCCCATTACGACTAGACATCTACAGTTTTATCCAATCTATCCATGTGGTGGCGCTATAGAGTTCCAAATATAAAGAAATATAAAAAAATTCACTAAAAATCACAGTTCCTTTGCAGAGATGTATAACTTGCTACAGTGACAAAGAGCCGGATTTGGATCATAGAACTTTACTAATTTGGTGGGCGCCATCTTGAATTTGCCGACATTTTGGCTTAAATTTACTCATTTATTACTTCTTTGAGGTTTTCCTTAACCGCTTGGCTGATTAGCATGAAACTTGGCAAGTAGTTAGAAGTTGTAATCATACAAGCTCACACCGAATTTCGTCGCGATAGGCCAGTTGGTGGCGCTGTAGTGTACGTGTTAATATTGTGACATTGACACGCCCACTGGCGACGCCCCGTTTGACCTAGAGTCACAAAATGTGGTGTACAGGTCTCTCTGCTCATGCTGAACAGATTTACCTCAAGGATCCATTAAGTCAGCCATATTGGATTTTCCGCTAATTAGCATTTTTTGTATAACACTTAAAATGCTACTCCTCCTACAAAATTTGGCCAATTTACATGAAACGAGGTACACAAACTCGTTAGACCATGCTTCATAAAAGTTATATTCAGAATTTTGATATTTTAAAAGATGACCGAATGACGAGCCAATTAATTTTCAATGGGCGTGACTTATCACAAAAATGCTGATAATTCCAAAATCATTTGACAGAAAGTTATGAAACCTGGTAGATCTATTAAGAGTAACATGAGGAATAGACCCAGTTTTAACCCAATCGAGCCACGTGGTGGCGCTATATCAATCCAAATATAAGAAAATATTTAAAAATTCACTAAAAATCATTGACACGCCCACTGCATACGCCCCGTTTTATCTAGGGTCACAAAATGTGGGATAGAGGTCCGGCTGCTCATACTGAACAAATTTTCCTCAAGGAACCATCAAGTTAGCCCTATTGGATTTTCCGCTAATTAGCATTACTTGTAAAACACTTAAAATACTACTCCTCCTTCAAAATTTGGCCAATTTACATGAAACGTGGGACAAGAACTCATTAGACCATGATTCATAAAATTTATATTCAAAATTGTGATATTTTAAAAGATGGCCGAATGACGAGCCAATTAATTTTCAATGGGCGTGACTTATCACAAAAATGCTGATAATTCCAAAATCATTTGACAGAAAGTTATGAAACCTGGTATATCTATTAAGAGTAACATGTGGAATTGACCTCTACAGTTTCAACCAATTGAGCCACGTGGTGGCGCTATATAGATTCAAATATAAGAAAATATTTAAAAATTCACTAAAAATCATTGACACGCCCACTGCATACGCCCCGTTTTATCTAGAGTCACAAAATGTGGGATAGAGGTCCGTCTGCTCATACTGAACAAATTTGCCTCAAGCAACTATCAAGTTAGCCCTATTGGATTTTCCGCTAATTATCATTACTTGTAAAACACTTAAAATACTACTCCTCCTATAAAATTTGACCAATTTACATGAAACCTGGTAAACGCACTCCTTACACGATGCCTCATAATAGTTATATACAGAATTTTGATATTTTAAAAGATGGCCGAATGACGAGCCAATAAATATCCAGTCGGCGTGGCTTATCACAAAAATGCTAATAATTCCAAAACCATTTGACCGAAAGTTATGAAACTTGGAAGGTCTTTTAAGAGTAACATCTGGACCAGGGCTCTCCAGTTTCAACCCAATCGAGCCACGTGGTGGCGCTATAGAGATCCAAATATAAGAAAATATTTATAAATTAACTAAAAATAATTGACACGCCCAGTGCCGACGCCCCCTTTGATCTACAGTCACAAAATTTGGTGGATACATCCCGCTACTCCTGCCCAACAAATTTGCCTCAAGAAACCATGAAGTCTGCCATCTTCAATTTTCCGCTAATTAGCATTTTTTGTAAAACACTTAAAATGCTACTCCTCCTACAGAATTTGACCAATTTGCACCAAACCTGTTCAAGGTACTGAACCCGCTTCCCTACATACACGCATTACTTTACTAAGGCGTATGTCAAAAATTGGCCGAATGAGAAGCCAATGGATTTTGCATTGGGCGTGGCTTATCGCACAAATGCTAGTACTTCTAAAACTGTTTGATATAAAGTTCTGAAACTTGGTGGGTTGATTGAGAGTAGATCAAGACTCGAGCCCTGCAGTTTTAACCCAATCAATCTGCGTGGTGGCACTAAAGAAATACAAATGTTGGATGGCAGGTATGCCATCCGCCAAGCACACTATCTCTGCTTAACAGACCGTCTACCTACTATACCAACTGTGAAAGTTCCTGTAGCTTAGTGGTTAAGGCATTTGACTGCCGTGTAGTAGGTTGGTGGTTTGATCCCCACCTGTTCCTGAGTTTTTTTTGAGGCACACAATGTGCACGTCATTGTAAGAATGTTCTTTTTATTGCAAAGGCTAGGAAATTTCACAATATTACCTGTTATCAGGGCTTTTGCCATTGCTGATGGTATCTTAACCCGATCCGGTAAGGGCTTGCGTATTAAGTCTTTTAAGTACAAGTGAAACAGTGAACAGTTAATACTGTTAAATTTCTTAACTTTTGCAATAAAAAGGTGTTTCTTAATGTGAAAACAACATTAAAAGAAGCATAGCATTTGCACAATAGGTTTGCCAAACATTAACCTAGCAATTGGTACCAAGGCGGAATTGAACCGCTGACCACATACATGGAAAGCCAATACTCTATCCACGAGGCCAAAGCAGGTTAACAGAATTGAGGAGGCCAAATAAGACTTGTGTGTTGCGGTATCAGATTGTTTTGGCTTACTGACTTCATAATTCATACAGATAACAGGTAATATTGTGAAATTTCCTAGCCTTTGCAATAAAAAGAACATTCTTACAATGACATGCACATTATGTGCCTCAAAAAAAACTCAGGAACAGGTGGGGATCAAACCACCAACCTACTACACGGCAGTGAAATGCCTTAACCACTAAGCTACAGGAACTTTCACAGTTGGTATAGTAGGTAGACGGCCTGTTAAGCAGAGATAGTGTACTTGGCGGGTGGCATACCTGCCATCCCAACATTTGTATTTCTTTAGTGGCACCACGCAGATTGATTGGGTTAAAACTGCAGGGCTCGAGTCTTGATCTAACTCTCAATCAACCCACCAAGTTTCAGAACTTTATATCAAACGGTTTTAGAAGTACTAGCATTTGTGCGATAAGCCACGCCCAATGCAAAATCCATTGGCTTCTCATTCGGCCAATTTTTGACATACGCCTTAGTAAAGTAAAGCATGTATGTAGGGAAGCGGATTATGTAGGGAAGCGGATTCAGTACCTTGAACAGGTTTGGTGCAAATTGGTCAAATTCTGTAGGAGGAGTAGCATTTTAAGTGTTTTACAAAAAATGCTAATTAGCGGAAAATAGAAGATGGCAGACTTCATGGTTTCTTGAGGCAAATTTGTTGGGCAGGAGTAGCGGGATGTATCCACCAAATTTTGTGACTGTAGATCAAAGGGGGCGTCGGCAGTGGGCGTGTCAATGATTTTTAGTTAATTTATAAATATTTTCTTATATTTTGATCTCTATAGTGCCACCACGTGGCTCGATTGGGTTGAAACTGGAGAGATCTGGTCCAGATGTTACTCTTAAAAGACCTTCCAAGTTTCATAACTTTCTGTCAAATGGTTTTGGAATTATTAGCATTTTTGTGATAAGCCACGCCCACTGGATATTTATTGGCTCATCATTCAGCCATCTTTTAAAATATCAAAATTCTGTATATAAGTTTTATGTCGCATGGTGTAAGGAGTGTGTTTACCAGGTTTCATGTAAATTGGTCAAATTTTATAGGAGGAGTAGTATTTTAAGTGTTTTACAAGTAATGCCAATTAGCGGAAAATCCAATAGGGCTAACATCATGGTTCCTTGAGGCAAATTTGTTCAATATGAGCAGACGGACCTCTATCCCACATGTTGTGACTCTAGATAAAACGGGGCGTATGCAGTGGGGCGTGTCAATTATTTTTTTGTGAATTTTAAATATTTTCTTATATTTGGATCTATATAGCGCCACCACGTGGCTCGATTGGGTTGAAACTGTAGAGCTCAATTCCACATGTTACTCTTAATAGATCTACCAGGTTTCATAACTTTCTGTCAAATGATTTTGGAATTATCAGCATTTTTGTGATAAGTCACGCCCATTGAAAATTCATTGGCTCGTCATTCGGCCATATTTTAAAATATCAAAATTCTGAAAATACATTTTATGAAGCATGGACTAAGGAGTTTGTGTACCTCGTTTCATGTAAATTTGCCAAATTTTGTAGGAGAAGTAGCATTTTAAGTGTTTTACAAAAAATGCTATTTAGCGGAAAATCAAATATAGCTGACTTCATGGATCCTTGAGGTAAATTTGTTCAACATGAGCAGAGGGACATGTACACCACATTTTGTGACTCTAGGTCAAACGGGGCGTCGGCAGTGGGCGTGTCAATGTCACAATATTTACACGTGCACTACAGCGCCACCAACTGGTCTATCTCCACGAAATTCGGTGTGAGCTTGTATGATGACAACTTCTAACTACTTGCCAAGTTTCATGCTAATCAGCCAAGCGGTTAAGGAAAAACTCAAAGAAGTAATAAATGAGTACATTTAAGCCAAAATGTCGGCAAATTCAAGATGGCGCCCACCAAATTAGTAAAGTTCTATGATCCAAATCCGGCTCTTTGTCACTGTAGCAAGTTATACATCTCTGCAAACGAACTGTGATTTTTTAGTGAATTTTTAAATATTTGTTTATATTTGGAACTCTATAGCGCCACCACATGGATAGATTGGGATAAAACTATAAATGTCTAGTCCTAATGGCACTCTTAAAAGACCTACCAAGTTTCATAGCTTTCCGTCAAATCGTTTTGGAATTATTAGCATTTTTGTGATAAGCCACGCCCAGTGAAATTTCATTGGCTCGTCATTCGGCCCATATTTGAAAATATCAAAATTCTGAGTATAACTTTTATGAGATATGGTCTACGGAGTGTGTACACCAAGTTTCATCTCAATTGGTCAAACTTTGTAGGAGGAGTAGCATTTTAAGCATTTTACAAAAAATGCTAATTAGCAAAAAATCCAATATGGCGGACTTTATGGGTCCTGGAGGCAAATTTGTTCAGAATGAGCAAATGGACATGCTTACCAAATTTTGTGACTCTAGGTGAAACGGGGCGTCGGCAGTGGGCGTGTCAATGTCAAAAATTTGTCACGTGCACTACAGCGCCACCAGGTGCTCAATCTGCGTCATAATATAGAGGATTCAAGAGTTTGGGAATCCCAACAAGGGTGCCAAGTCTGGTGATTCTAGGACAAACCAGCTCACAGGAATTTTAGGTGAAAGGGGAGAAAAAAATAAAAAATTTAAAAATTTAAAAAAAGAATCTGAACAAAAACAATAGGGTAACTGCAGCTTTGCTGCACGGTCCCCTAATGACCATAGACTCTCAGCTCTTAAAAACATTAACTTCTGTATGTTCTGACCTCATGTAACCACACAGCATTCAGATACAACTTCACACGTCCACACAACAAAGCTCCAAACTTGGGTTATTTTGCCGTTTTTCTCCTTCCTCTTCTGCTTCTTCTTATTTTTCCTGCCAAACTGCCTGCCACCGTCGCAATGTTATCCAATGGGGAGAATTATTCTTTGAGGGTATGGTCCGTATACCTGCTCATCAAGCTTATCGCCCAATGAAAATGCTTCATACTCATGTTTTTTAATGTTAATATAGCTAATGGCTTCATGCTTTCCAAGGACTACTGTGGCTTAATGGTTAGAGTTGCTGTCTTTCATGCAGTGGATTGTGGGTTCGAGCCCCGCGCTGGACCTGTGAATAGTAAGGCTTAAATTCTCTTAAAGGGATAGTTCGGAATTTTGGACATAATGTCTCAATTATGACTTACCCATGATGTAGTTGATTGATGGAAACCATTTTCAGCTAATTCCATGCTGTCCCTTCTTTTGGACATACACACGTTGCTAATGCTAGGGCAACTCTATGGCAACTGGTAGCATCCACTACCAAACACACTTAAACACTCCACAGTGCGCCCAAAGCAAATAAAATACGACGACAGTCTATTGGGGTTATTTTGAGTGTTTATACCATAATTTTTTAAGCCAAACTATGTTGAATCCTTTACTTTGTGCTGACCTATATTCTCTGTGGAAGTATGGCGGCGGAGCGAACGTGGCCATTGCAACTTGTTGCTCTTCTTTGTTGTTGTAGCCGACCAGTGCCGGCACTACAGTCGTAGGTAACGTAAAGTATCGCTCCGCCGCCGTACTTCCACAGAGAATATAGGTCAGCACAAAGGATTAATCACACTCCGTACACCATGCTTCATAAAACATATATACAGAATTTTGATATTTTAAAAGATGGCTGAATGACGAGCCAATAAATATCCAGTGGGCGTGGCTCATCACAAAAATGCTAATAATTCCAAATAATAATTCACAGAAAGTTATGAAACTTGGAAGGTCTTTTACGAGTCACATCTGGACCTGACCTCTCCAGTTTCAACCCAATCAAGCCACGTGGTGGCGCTATAGAGATCCAAATATAAGAAAATATAAAAAAATCTGGTCTGCCATCTTCGATTTTCCGCTAATTAGCATTTTTTGTAAAATACTTAAAATGCTACTCCTCCTACAGAATTAGAGCAATTTACACCAAACCTGTTCAAGGTACTCAGCCCGCATCCCTACATACATGCATTACTTTACTAAGGCGTATGTCAAAAATTGGCAGAATGAGAAGCCAATGAATTTTGCATTGGGCGCGGCTTATCAATCAATCATCAATCAATCAATATTTATTTATATAGCACATTTCACAACAAGTTGTCACAATGTACTTCACAGCAAAACCCAGCCTAAACCCCCCACAAGAGCAAGCCAAAGGCAACAGTGGCAAGGAAAAACTCCCTGGTGTAACTAGGAAGAAACCTTGGAAGGAACCAGACTCAATAGGGGAACCCATCCTCCTCTGGTCGGCTCAGAGTCTAGGGCTTAAAGACCAACATGGTCAAAACAGCCAATGTCCATGATAATATAATTTGCAGCAGCTAGATGGCAGTCCACGATACTCACAAGAAAGACAGGCCCTTCAAGAAAATTAAGAATGTGGAGTCAAAATCAGTTTTCTCTCATAAATCAGGAAATAACATCTACAATATGCCTATTATCTTCAATTTTACAACAAACCGGGCTAATACACATAACTAGTTTACTTTTACTCGGTGAACTAGGTGGCGATAATGCCCCGGTGTGGAAGCAATTCGCCATTAAAAAAATTAGAAGACTACGACTTACTTACCAAACTGTTTGGAGTCGCCGTTCCGTCTGCATTACCTTCGGAGTTCCCGACTACCAGCTCGTAAGTAGAAATTGATTTTTAAATATATAGGTCTACGTACATATATATATATATAAATATATATTAGCATTTTATCTACGACATTTAGCAGGCTATTGCAGTTGTAAAGAAGTATTTATTTTACACGCCACGATACCGTGGAGTTCAGTTCACTCATGTTCACGTTGCCTCAGCGTGCTCCGTAGCTGCTTATATTGTCATTTATTGAATTTATATTAGTAAAAACACACAGAATGTCTAAGATTAGTATGAGCTATGTTATATTTTTGATTTTGTATTGATCAAATGATACTAAATGAGTAAATAAGCGTTACTTGGCATAATTTATGCTATGATAATAACACATTCTATGTATATATAAAAATACAGAAACCATGTTGCGTGTTTATAGAAAATTTAATTATATACAATGTAAATAACAACACAACAGTAACAGACAAAGTCACAACAGTAACAGACAAAAGCAGAACAAGAATACCAGAACAATATTAACTGAACACTGACACACAAGCCCCCCCCCCCCACACACACACACACCCCTAACACCCCCCTAACTGAACAGTGACACACAACCCGCCCCCCCACCCCCCATATCCTATCCTACTCTAACTGTTCCAGAAAACAGGATTACTGAGTTACCTGGATAACTGCACTAAGTGAAAACCGGAACAACTCTTCAGTCCATGTCCAAGATTTGGGAGGGTTCCGGGTTTTACTCAGTGCAGTTATCCAGCTAACTCAGTACTAATCATGCTGTGTCACATCCCCCAACCCCCCGGCCTAGTAATTTTTTAGAGTATGGAACTCTTCAAAACAGGGAGCTGGACACAGGGCAGTGTCACATGAGGAACACATGTAACGCGTTAATTTTCTCTCCCTTTTGCATCGGGTGGTGTAGAGGCAGACTCTGCAGTGTCGCCTTGTGCTCTGTCCCTGGGCTTCTGTAGGAGGCACAAAAGAAGGAAAGTGCCTCCCTGTGAGCAGCAGTGAGGTGTTGACACAAGGTCGCCCTCCGCTTTTACCGCTGTACTACCGCGACGGCCAGAATTTTGATATTTTAAAAGATGGCCGAATGACGAGCCAATAAATATCAAGTGGGCGTGGCTTATCACAAAAATGCTAATAATTCCAAAAGCATTTCACAGAAAGTTATGAAACTTGGAAAGTCTTTTAAGAGTAAGATCTGGACCTGACCTCTCCAGTTTCAACCCAATCGAGCCACGTGGTGGCGCTATAGAGATCCAAATATGAGAAAATATTTTAAAATTCACTAAAAATCATTGACTGCTGTTTGATCTTCAGTCACAAAATTTGGTCGAAACATCCCGCTACTCCTGCCCAACAAATTTGCCTCAAGAAACCATGAAGTCTGCCATCTTCGATTTTCCGCTAATTAGCTACTCCTCCTACAGAATTAGCCCAATTTACACCAAACCTGTTCAAGGTACTCAACCCGCATCCCTACATACATGCATTACTTTACTAAGGCGTATGTCAAAAATTGGCCGAATGAGAAGCCAATGAATTGTGTATTGGGCGTGGCTTATCGCACAAATGCTACTACTTCTAAAACCGTTTGATATAAAGTTCTCGTTGCACCTTTTGGCACGCTCAAGGCGCTTGGGTGATAGTACACTTTGAGTTTCCCCTCAAGTCATTGTTCAGCCTTAACTTTTAGTGCAATGCATATTGAACCCATATCGGCTAAAGCTTAGCTTTCCTTCTTAGCGCAAGGCAGGGCATCTGTCTAATGTGTATTCCCTGAATCACCTGAACCTCCTTGATTGTAGGAAAGAAGTTTGCTCATGGATCAATACAAAGTCCCTCACAAAGTTACAAGACCCAATTCTCTCTTGTCTAGTGTTGAACATCTCCAGACAAGAGTTGTCTTGCTCTTCAGAGCAACAAGGACTCAGAGCAGAAATGCACTCAGAGCAGAAATGGAATGCCTCAAAGCACAGCATACCAACCTTCTACTTAAGCACTGGAATGTTGGGATGAACGCAACACGGTACTTGCATGATCTGCATTCGGCCAAATCATGCTGTAGCTACCTGGTACGATAACTAGTAAGCATTCCTAGAAATGTTCTTATCCTTCATCACAACTTGTATGTTGGATTTTTATTTCTGCGCATTGATGTACAATCAGTTTTCGCTGCTCCTTTGGCGTGCTCAAGGCCCTTGGGTGATAGTAAACTTTGAGTTCCCACTCAAGTTATTATTCAGTCTTAACTTTTAGTGCAATGCATATTGAACCCATATCGGCTGAAGCCTAGCTTTCTTTCTTAGCCCAAGGCAGGGCATCTGTCGAATCTGTATTCCCTGAATCACCTGAACCTCCTTGATTGTAGGAAAGAAGTTTGCTCATGGATCAATGCAAACTCCCACACAAAGTTACAAGACCCAATTCTCTCTTGTCTAGTGTTGAACATCTCCAGACAAGAGTATTCTTGCTCTTCAGAGCAACAAGGACTCAGAGCAGAAATGCACTCAGAGCAGAAATTGAATGCCTCAAAGCATAGCATACCAACCTTCTACTTGAGTACTGGACTGTTGGGACGAACGCAACACGGTACTTGCATGATCTGCATTTGGCCAAATCATGCTGTAGCTACCTGGTACAATAGCTAGTAAGCATTCCTGGGAAATGTTCTTATCCTTCATCACAACTTGTATGTTGGATTGTGATTTCCGCACATTGGTGTACAATCAGTTTTTGTTGCACCTTTCAGCACTCTCAAGGCCCTTGGGTGATAGTACACTTTGAGTTTCCCCTGAAGTCATTGTTCAGCCTTAACTTTTAGTGCAATGCATATTGAACCCATATCGGCTGAAGCCTAGCTTTCCTTCTTAGCCCAAGGCAGGGCATCTGTCTAATGTGTATTCCCTGAATCACCTGAACCTCCTTGATTGTAGGAAAGAAGTTTGCTCATGGATCAATGCAAACTCCCTCACAAAGTTAAAAGACCCAATTCTCTCTGGTCTAGTGTTGAACATCTCCAGACAAGAGTATTCTTGCTCTTCAGAGCAACAAGGACTCAGAGCAGAAATGCACTCAGAGCAGAAATTGAATGCCTCAAAGCATAGCATACCAACCTTCTACTTGAGTACTGGACTGTTGGGACGAACGCAACACGGTACTTGCATGATCTGCATTTGGCCAAATCATGCTGTAGCTACCTGGTACAATAGCTAGTAAGCATTCCTAGAAATGTTCTTATCCTTCATCACAACTTGTATATTGGATTGTTATTTCTGCGCATTGATGTACAATCAATTTTTGCTGCTCCTTTGGAGCGCTCAAGGCCCTTGGGTGAAAGTAAACTTTGAGTTTCCCCTCAAGTTATTATTCAGCCTTAACCTTTAGTGCAATGCATATTGAACCCATATCGGCTGAAGCCTAGTTTTCCTTCTTAGCCCAAGGCAGGGCATCTGTCTAATGTATATTCTCTGAATCACCTGAACCTCCTTAATTGTAGGAAATAAGTTTGCTCATGGATCAATGCAAACTCCCTCACAAAGTTACAAGACCCAATTCTCTCTTGTCTAGTCTTGAACATCTCCAGACAAGAGCATGCTTGCTCTTCAGAGCAACACAGACTCAGAGCAGAAATGCACTCAGAGCAGAAATGGAATGCCTCAAAGCACAGCATACCAACCTTCTACTTGAGTACTGGACTGTTGGGATGAATGCAACACGGTACTTGCATGATCTGCATTCGGCCAAATCATGCTGTAGCTACCAGGTACAATAGCTAGTAAGCGTTCATAGAAATGTTCTTATACTTCATCACAACTTGTATGTTGGATTGTGATTTCCGCGCATTGGTGTACAATCAGTTTTCGTTGCACCTTTCGGCACTCTCAAGGCCCGTGGGTGATAGTACACTTTGAGTTTCCCCTCGTTATTATTCAGCCTTAACTTTTACTGCAATGCATATTGAACCCATATCGGCTGAAGCCTAGTTTTCCTTCTTAGCCCAAGGCAGGGCATCTGTCTAATGTATATTCTCTGAATCACCTGAACCTCCTTGATTGTAGGAAAGAAGTTTGCTCATGGATCAATGCAAACTCCCTCACAAAGTTACAAGACCCAATTCTCTCTTGTCTAGTGTTGAACATCTCCAGACAAGAGTATTCTTGCTCTTCTGAGCAACAAGGACTCAGAGCAGAAATGCACTCAGAGCAGAAATTGAATGCCTCAAAGCATAGCATACCAACCTTCTACTTGAGTACTGGACTGTTGGGACGATGCAACACGGTACTTGCATGATCTGCATTCGGCCAAATCATGCTGTAGCTACCTGGTACAATAGCTAGTAAGCATTCCTAGAAATGTTCTTATCCTTCATCACAACTTGTATATTGGATTGTTATTTCTGCGCATTGATGTACAATCAATTTTCACTGCTCCTTTGGCGCGCTCAAGGCCCTTGGGTGAAAGTAAACTTTGAGTTTCCCCTCAAGTTATTATTCAGCCTTAACCTTTAGTGCAATGCATATTGAACCCATATCGGCTGAAGCCTAGTTTTCCTTCTTAGCCCAAGGCAGGGCATCTGTCTAATGTATATTCTCTGAATCACCTGAACCTCCTTAATTGTAGGAAAGAAGTTTGCTCATGGATCAATGCAAAGTCCCTCACAAAGTTACAAGACCCAATTCTCTCTTGTCTAGTCTTGAACATCTCCAGACAAGAATATTCTTGCTCTTCAGAGCAACATGGAATGCCTCAAAGCAGAGCATACCAACCTTTTACTTGAGTACTGGACTGTTGGGATGAACGCAACACGGTACTTGCATGATCTGCATTCGGCCAAATCATGCTGTAGCTACCAGGTACAATAGCTAGTAAGCATTCCTAGAAATGTTCTTATCCTTCATCAGAACTTGTATGTTGGATTGTGATTTCCGCGCATTGGTGTACAATCAGTTTTCGTTGCACCTTTCGGCACTCTCAAGGCCCTTGCGTGATAGTAAACTTTGAGTTCCCCCTCAAGTTATTATTCAGCCTTAACTTTGAGTGCAATGCATATTGAACCCATATCGGCTGAAGCCTAGCTTTCCTTCTTAGCCCAAGGCAGGGCATCTGTCTAATGTATATTCTCTGAATCACCTGAACCTCATTGATTGTAGGAAAGAAGTTTGCTCATGGATCAATGCGAACTCCCTAACAAAGTTACAATACCCAATTCTCTCTTGTCTAGTCTTGAACATCTCCAGACAAGAGTATTCTTGCTCTTCAGAGCAACATGGAATGCCTCAAAGCACAGCATACCAACCTTTTACTTGAGTACTGGACTGTTGGGATGAGCGCAACACGGTACTTGCATGATCTGCATTCGGCCAAATCATGCTGTAGCTACCTGGTACAATAGCTAGTAAGCATTCCTAGAAATGTTCTCATCCTTCATCACAACTTGTATATTGGATTGTTATTTCTGTGCATTGATGTACAATCAGTTTTCGCTGCTCCTTTGGCGTGCTCAAGGCCCTTGGGTGAAAGTAAACTTTGATTTTCCCCTCGTTATTATTCAGCCTTAACTTTTAGTGCAATGCATATTGAAACCATATCGGCTGAAGCCTAGCTTTCCTTCTTAGCCCAAGGCAGGGCATCTGTCTAATGTATATTCTCTGAATCACCTGAACCTCCTTAATTGTAGGAAAGAAGTTTACTCATGGATCAATGCAAAGTCCCCCACAAAGTTACAAGACCCAATTCTCTCTTGTCTAGTCTTGAACATCCCCAGACAAGAGTATTCTTGCTCTTCAGAGCAACAAGGACTCAGAGCAGAAATGCACTCAGAGCAGAAATGGAATGCCTCAAAGCACAGCATACCAACCTTCTACTTGAGTACTGGACTGTTGGGATGAACGCAACACGGTACTTGCACGATCTGCATTCGGCCAAATCATGCTGTAGCTACCAGGTACAATAGCTAGTAAGCATTCCTAGAAATGTTCTTATCGTTCATCACAACTTGTATGTTGGATTGTGATTTCCGCGCATTGGTGTACAATCAGTTTTCGTTGCACCTTTCGGCACTCTCAAGGCCCGTGGGTGATAGTACACTTTGAGTTTCCCCTCAAGTTATTATTCAGCCTTAACTTTTAGCGCAATGCATATTGAACCCATATCGGCTGAAGCCTAGCTTTCCTTCTTAACCCAAGGCAGGGCATCTGTCTAATGTATATTCCCTGAATCAACTGAACCTCCTTGATTGTAGGAAAGAAGTTTTCTCATGGAAAAATGCGAACTCCCTCACAAAGTTACAAGACCCAATTATCTCTCTTGTCTAGTCTTGAACATCTCCAGACAAGAGTATTCTTGCTCTTCAGAGCAACAAGGACTCAGAGCAGAAATGCACTCAGAGCAGAAATGGAATGCCTCAAAGCACAGCATACCAACCTTTTACTTGAGTACTGGACTGTTGGGATGAGCGCAACACGGTACTTGCATGATCTGCATTCGGCCAAATCATGCTGTAGCTACCTGGTACAATAGCTAGTAAGCATTCCTAGAAATGTTCTCATCCTTCATCACAACTTGTATATTGGATTGTTATTTCTGCGCATTGATGTACAATCAGTTTTCGCTGCTCCTTTGGCGCGCTCATGGCCCTTGGGTGAAAGTAAACTTTGATTTTCCCCTCGTTATTATTCAGCCTTAACTTTTAGTGCAATGCATATTGAAACCATATCGGCTGAAGCCTAGCTTTCCTTCTTAGCCCAAGGCAGGGCATCTGTCTAATGTATATTCTCTGAATCACCTGAACCTCCTTAATTGTAGGAAAGAAGTTTGCTCATGGATCAATGCAAACTCCCTCACAAAGTTACAAGACCCAATTCTCTCTTGTCTAGTGTTGAACATCTCCAGACAAGAGCATTCTTGCTCATCAGAGCAACACAGACTCAGAGCAGAAATGCACTCAGAGCAATAATGGAATGCCTCAAAGCACAGCATACCAACCTTCTACTTGAGTACTGGACTGTTGGGATCAACGCAACATGGTACTTGCATGATCTGCATTCGGCCAAATCATGCTGTAGCTACCAGGTACAATAGCTAGTAAGCGTTCCTAGAAATGTTCTTATACTTCATCACAACCGGTATGTTGGATTGTGATTTCCGCGCATTGGTGTACAATCAGTTTTCGTTGCACCTTTCGGCACTCTCAAGGCCCGTGGGTGATAGTACACTTTGAGTTTCCCCTCGTTATTATTCAGCCTTAACTTTTACTGCAATGCATATTGAACCCATATCGGCTGAAGCCTAGCTTTCCTTCTTAGCCCAAGGCAGGGCATCTGTCTAATGTATATTCTCTGAATCACCTGAACCTCCTTAATTGTAGGAAAGAAGTTTGCTCATGGATCAATGCAAACTCCCTCACAAAGTTACAAGACCCAATTCTCTCTCTTGTCTAGTCTTGAACATCTCCAGACAAGAGTATTCTTGCTCTTCAGAGCAACATGGAATTCCTCAAAGCACTACCAACCTTCTCCTTGAGTACTGGACTGTTGAGTTGAATGCAACACAGTACTTGCATGATCTGCATTCGGCCAAATCATGCTGTAGCTACCAGGTACAATAGCTAGTAAGTATTCCTAGAAATGTTCTTATCCTTCATCACAACTTGTATATTGGAATGTTATTTCTGCGCATTGATCAGTACAATCAGTTTTCCCTGCTCCTTTGGCGCACTCAAAAGGTGATAGTACACTTTAAGTTTCCCCTCAAGTTATTATTCAGCCTTAACTTTTAGTGCAATGCATATTGAACCCATATCGGCTGAAGCCTAGTTTTCATTCTTAACCCAAGGCAGGGCATCTGTCTAATGTATATTCTCTGAATCACCTGAACCTCCTTAATTGTAGGAAAGAAGTTTGCTCATGGATCAATGCAAAGTCCCCCACAAAGTTACAAGACCCAATTCTCTCTTGTCTAGTCTTGAACATCTCCAGACAAGAGTATTCTTGCTCTTCAGAGCAACAAGGACTCAGAGCAGAAATGCACTCAGAGCAGAAATGGAATGCCTCAAAGCACAGCATACCAACCTTCTACTTGAGTACTGGACTGTTGGGATGAACGCAACACGGTACTTGCATGATCTGCATTCGGCCAAATCATGCTGTAGCTACCAGGTACAATAGCTAGTAAGCATTCCTAGAAATGTTCTTATCGTTCATCACAACTTGTATGTTGGATTGTGATTTCCGCGCATTGGTGTACAATCAGTTTTCGTTGCACCTTTCGGCACTCTCAAGGCCCGTGGGTGATAGTACACTTTGAGTTTCCCCTCAAGTTATTATTCAGCCTTAACTTTTAGCGCAATGCATATTGAACCCATATCGGCTGAAGCCTAGCTTTCCTTCTTAACCCAAGGCAGGCATCTGTCTATGTATATTCCCTGAATCAACTGAACCTCCTTGATTGTAGGAAAGAAGTTTTCTCATGGAAAAATGCGAACTCCCTCACAAAGTTACAAGACCCAATTATCTCTCTTGTCTAGTCTTGAACATCTCCAGACAAGAGGATTCTTGCTCTGCAGAGCAACATGGACTCAGAGCAGAAATGGAATGCCTCAAAGCACAGCATACCAACCTTCTACTTGAGTACTGGACTGTTGTGATGAACGCAACACGGTACTTGCATGATCTGCATTCGGCTAAATCATGCTGTAGCTACTAGGTACAATAGCTAGTAAGCATTCCTAGAAATGTTCTTATCCTTCATCAGAACTTGTATGTTGGATTGTGATTTCCGCGCATTGGTGTACAATCAGTTTTTGTTGCACCTTTCGGCACGCTCAAGGCGCTTGGTTGATAGTACACTTTGAGTTTCCCCTCAAGTCATTGTTCAGCTTTAACTTTTAGTGCAATGCACATTGAACCCATATCGGCTGAAGCCTAGTTTCCTTCTTAGCCCAAAGCAGGGCATCTGTCTAACCTCTTTTTGCCAAACGCCCCCTAGCGGTAACGCGGGGGCGTTACGGAAATTATTACATTATACATTTCATTAATTTCATAATATATAATAAACTGCTCACCTCAATATTTTGATTAAATATCCTTGAGATATATCCATTCCCTCTGGAAAGTGGTTTTTAAGCCCAAAACGTCGAGTTAAAACTTTGTAAATTACGTTGTAAACAACAACCTAATTCCCAAACATGTATTGCAGCTTGATGTCACAACATAAACAATGTGCTGGTAAACTGTTCTTGTCAATTGTATTTCAAAAACTTTGGTTTGAAAAATCGTTATACCTTTACACTTCAAGCAAAAATACTTTTAAAACTTTCATACGGCTGTACATGATTTTTTTCACATTTTAAACCGACTTGTGCTTTTCAGCATGAGTCGTTTCAGCTGTGTTCAGTTTGGCGTTGTGAAACTCAGCCAGTTTCTGAAGTACCAATCCCGTGGCTTAGTATATATTAGCCAAGGGGGTTTTGTACTTTTTTGCACAGTTATATGCAAAACCGTCGTCAATTGGGTTATTTCTTTGACTGATGGCACCATAGGCCCTATCTGAAGTAGGAAAAATGCGCATCTACCGCCTCCACTGTGAGTGTGATTTGCTTTCCATTGGTTTTTTAAACTGTCTGTCAAATATTCCAGCCAATAGCGAAGACTCTTATCTTTCAGACAAGCCCTCATTCAACACAATGGGTTAGGTTGTCACAACGGAACAATTGAGCGTAAGTGGCGGAGGCGTCTAAGCGTAAAGTTCCTACCAAGATGGTGCAGAGTGTGTTTAGCTTGTAGCAGCTAGCTACATCCCGTTTAGCAAAGTATGATTCATTAGATAATGGCGTCTGTTCACCTTTTTGCTTTACAGTCTCTTTCATACAGTTTTTGGTTAGTTATGTCTAGGTTAGTTATGTCTGAATAGGCGTTTCTCTGTGCAGCAGGTCCTAGCCCGAAGATGTTTTTGCGATGTTGTCTCAGTGACGCTGAGTGGTAAGCAAACATATTTTTTTGCCGGTATAACCAGTGCGAATTCACTGTTATGTATAAAACTAATCCCTCTGAATTAAATGAATATAGCTAACATTACTATATTGTAACAATGGCAAGCTAGCCAGCAAAATTACACATAGCAGCTAGCTATCTATTTGTGTCTGAGACAAGCTGTTCCGAGTTTCTTTTGAATTAAATGGCATCTGACGTGTTTGTTTAGAAGTTATTGTTCACATTAGTAAATTGTTCTGTATGCAGTACAGCAGGCTGTGCAGGTAAACGAATAAGCAAATTATGCATGACGTAACATGAGGGAGAGATAACATGAGGATGAGTGTGTTGTTGATTATTGTGCAGGGTTTTATTTTATCTAGGAAACTGGTGGACATTGAAATCGTTTGCATAAGGTCCGTTTTACCTGGACTCATTTCTGGCTAATGAGTCTTAAAAAGACTGTATGAATCTAAGAGTGGTAGCTTCAATGTATTTGCATACAGTATGTGTTTGCCATTGGAGAATTGGCTAAGAACACAATGCGTGGCAGTGGTGCAATTCCAGCAGGTGGGAAGTGATGACAGCCCTGTGGCAAACATCAACAAATCCTCCAGGGACACAGCAGTCTGTTGTTCTGCAAGAGAAAATAATAACCCCAACATTGTATTGCATTGCTTCTTTGTAACCTGACAAATGTATTAACATAATACTGATTTTACAAGCTGAAAAATAAAGATTACAACATATTTTTTTGAGTACTTTCCAAATCAATGCCAAACCTTCACTATCGAGAAGATAGTCTCACCAGAACCCTAGTGTTCTGCCTTCCTCCTGCCTCCTGTTGCTTCCTGCTGGACTGAGTTTTTTACAATAACGAATACAGGCAGAAGGGCAGGGTCTCAGTAGGTATGTGCACTGGCTGAGGGAGGGATCGAGATTGAGACTCTTGTGCAGCCAGCACCGCTCTTCAGGACCGTACCCCTCCCAGTCCACTAGGTACTGGAAACTCTGGCCCTTACGGTGGATGTCCAGGACAAATCTTACCGTGTAGGCCGGGGTGTCGTCAATCATCCGGGGGGGTGGGGGGGCGTCAACAGGAGCACTGAGGGGGCTGGCGACAGGCTTGACCTGACTGACATGGAAGGTGGGATGGATTTTTAGGTGAGGCGGGGAGTTGGAGTTTGACAGTGACAAAGGGTCAATAACACTGAGGATCGGGAAGGGACCAATGAATCTAGGGAGGTGTCCTACCTCGACAACAAACTGATGATTAGCGTCCGGATGACAGAGGATAGGGGCCGTGGAGAACCGGGTCTTGAGAGGTTGAATGCCTGTTGAGCCTCGGAACTCCAACGGAATGGGACAGAAGTGGAGCTTAGTTTGGTGAGTGGAGCCGCGATAACGCTGTAATTGCGAATAAAGCGGCGATAAAAATGTGCAAAAGCCCAGGAACTGTTGTAGGTGCTTCACGTCGTGGCCGGTTGGGGCCAGTCGGTGATGGCTTGGATCTTCACAGGGTCCGCCCGGATCCTCCCCTTTTCCACGATGAAACACAGGAATGGAACTGATGTGGCGTGAAAACTGCACTTCTCAGCCTTGACAAATAACTTATTCTCCAGGAGTCTTTGAGAACCTGACGAACATGGATTACGTGCTCCTGGGGATTTTTCGAAAAGATTAATATGTCGTCAATATACACAAACACTGACAAACCTAGGAGATCCCGCAGCACGTCATTAACCATGGATTGGAATACTGCTGGAGCGTTAGTCAAACCGAACGGGACCACCAGGTATTCAGTGTCCGAGGGGGGTGTTAAATCGCTCTCGGATACGGACGAGGTGGTAGGCTTTGCGAAGATCCAATTTAGTAAACATGGAGGAATCATGTAGGGGTTCAAAAGCAGAATTAATCAGCGGCAGAGGATATTTGTTACGTACTGTAATATCATTCAGGCCTCGGTAGTCAATGCACGGTCGGAGCGAGTGGGGAGGCAAAGACACAGCACGGGTTTTACTGAAAACTTGTGACAAATCATGATACTGTTGAGGTACACTGGACAAGTCAGGTGTACCTCAGATGGAGGTAGGGCAGAGCGGAGGCAGTTAGCCAAGCAGTGTGAGCTCCAATCCTGCACTTGCGCAGTACGCCAGTTGATGTGTGGATTATGAGTGCGAAGCCAGGTTTGGCCGAGCACCAGAGGGGACTGAACAGAATGGATTAGGTAGAATTGTATCTCCTCTCGATGATTTCCAGACAGCACGAGTTGTAGAGGGATGGTAGAGTGTGTGACCCGACCCAGAATTCTTCCGTCCAGGGCGAGTGCAGTGACAGAATTAGACAGCGGTTCCACTGGAATCCCGGCATTCTTGACGAAATTGGAATCAATGAAGTTGGCGTTGGCTCCCGAGTCGACCAGCGCCAATAGCGACGCGACTTGGGTTGCGTTCAGTTCAACCCAGTTCTGAGCGGTTCTGAGCGGCGTGAATGGTCTTACCAGCGAGCCACGCCTTTTGGGCAAATAGGACGAGAGGCTAAGTGATGATCCGGATTGCCACAGTACAGACAGGAATTGGTGCGAATTCTCTGGCGCCGTTCGTCAGCATCTATGAACACTTTACCCAGTTGCATGGGTTCTCCAATTGGTCAAACGTGGAGGTGGACAGGAGGCGATGATGTTCGGGCGCGAGACAAGTTAAATGAGGTATATGGTTGCCTGGAGACGGAGACGGTTGTCAATGGAGATGGCAAGGGTGATGAGGCTATTCAGCGAGCTGGACACTTCGCAGGTTGCCAGCTGATTTTTTAGCTCCTCACTCAGGGCTTGCAAGAAGGAGCCCTGGAGGGCGGTGTCGTTCCATCCCGCTTCCGCTGCCAAGGTACGGAACTGGACCACCATCTCTGCGACACTGTGGTTGCCCTGGCGTATCTGGAGTAAGTGCTGGGTGGCGTCCCGCCTGCAGACCAGATGGTCGAACACCCGACGCATCTCAGCGGTGAAGGAGGCGAAATGGAAACAGGCGGGTGATTGGCTCTCCCACAGTGTAGTAGCCCACTCCCGAGCATGCCCTCCCAAACTGCCCATCACAAAGGCGATCTTAGCATAGGAGGCATAGGAGGCAGGTTGGATGCGGAACATGATGTTACACTGGAGAAGGAAACAACAGCATTTTCCCAGGTCCCCCAAGTAACGCTTAGGGTATGGCACTCGTGGTTCCCCGCCTGAGAGAGGCGGTGACGCTGCGGGCTGCAGCTCCGGGGCAGGTCGTGCAGGACTGGCGTGAGCCCTCGGAAGAGGTAAACCGCCATCTGACCCATCATGGAACCCATCTGACTTGGTCCGAGAGATTCTTCAGAGTCTCCTGGACATCTTCCAGGAGGTGGCCCTGTTGATCGATGACAGCGTTCTGGCAGGCGAAGGCATGATGGATCTGATCCGAGTCGGCTGGGTCCATAGCTGGCCAGTTCGTTCTGTTACGGTTCCGAGTATGAACTGGACCCAAATGCACGACTGAACACACAAGGAATCAGCGGAAGCGGGAGAGGCCAGAGGCTGGACAGCGGCAGGAATCCGGGCTGGTTGAGCAGAGAAGGACAGGGCAGGGTTGAGTGGGCACGAACGGCTGCAGGTTAGCAGAGCTAGCTGGACGCACACACAGCAGCAGGTTGGCAGAACAGCAGCACAGGCGGGTTGCACACACAGCTGTAGTGGGCAGAACTGGAGCACAGGCAGGATGCACACACAGCTGCAGGCTGGTAGACTTGGAGCAGACAAAAGTTAGTAAGAGCGAGGCAGGACAGAATGAACAGCGGGATAACGCCGTTCCTGGCGAGAGCTAATTAAGCTGGACAAGACTGGAAAATAGCGAGTAACGCTGATACAGAACAAAAGCTTTTCAGCAGGCAAGACAGGACTAGATACAAAGTAAGTGTACTTTGCTGCAGTAGGATGACGCTGCATAGTTCGGGAGAGATAATGCGACCAGTTCCATTATCCCGTGCGAACTGTAAACCTGACGACGAAAGAAACCTGTTCCAGGGACCCAAAATGAGGCGGCCAGTTCCACTATCTATCGCAACCCTGCGAACTCGCCACCACAGGATCAGGGTGACCGGATTTCCCCTTTTCATTTAACCCTATTTACTTTGGCCCATTTTGCCCAATTTTCGCCTAGTTTTTACTAGTGTCAATTAAGTGCCAATATCTCAAAAACTATTCACTGCACATCCATGGTTGAAAGTTTCAATGAAAGAAGAGGCTTGTACCATTCAGAAATTTGCATCAGAATAAATTTATGTAAAAATGGTCACATACAGTTTATACATAATACACATAAAAAAACAAAAAAAAGTACAAAACGCCTTGTGTTTTTACAGTTTAGCACTGACTATTTCAACTTCAAAGTACTGGAGCAAGCCAGAATTCCTTACACTAGTGCTCTGATATGTTGTCCACAAGTGTATAGAATTTGGTAAAGATATCTACAGGCTTTCCTTATCCATTGGTAATTTTTCCAAAACTGTGCCCAGTGTCCCAATATTTATCCAAACCTCTCCAAATATAAAACATGTGCATATCTTTCTGTCCAGGCATGTCAATCATCAGAAAACTTTATCTTTCTATTGAAACAGTTTTTGTAATGCAAAATGTAAAGAAAATAAACCTACACATGTTTTGTATATATGTGTATGAGAGTATGCTCTTACAAATTGTGCCGAAATTGTGCCCAAAAGTGCCCAAATACCTCTCAGAACAGGATTACTTGCCCTAATGTTATCTAACCAATCTGCTTTACATTTAAAATGGAAATACTGGAAATAAATGGAAATACATTTAAGTGAAATACTGTAAAAATAAATAAAATTATATATATATATATATATATATTACATCCAGTGCTTCTGATATTAGCTCCCACATAATTGGGAATTGTAGCCAACTAGGATTTATGGATTCATTTTAGATAACTAAAAACTAAATTACATTATTATAATATTATGTCTTGACTGAAATCGTGAAATAAAGCACTGAGAATGGCCCATGGGTTGGTTTCTGCACAAAAAAACGGAGAGAAAATGAACGCTGCAAACCCAATGTTTCAAGGCGCAGTAATGTCTACTTCTGTTCCATTTCTTCCCCTCCCCCCTTAGCAGGCAATGTGCTCCTCTCCTGCTTGTCACAACATAACAGCTAACTAGCGAACTTCTGCGACAATCCATTGATCATGAAACTAAAAATACTCTAGATAATAGCGCTTCAGACAGTTGATACTATAATAATAATAATAATAATTATTATTATTTGTGTGTGCATATACATATATATATATATATATATATATATTCAAAGAGAACAGAAACGGGTCTTGCCTTCCTCGAACACCGCTTCTGCTACAGTCTTTACTCTCTGCCCCTGAGGACTCGCCTTCCTCACCGCTGGAATCACTGCGGTCCAGCTCCTCCAATACCTGAGCAACCGTGAAATAAACGGTCTTCTTGGCCATTTTCTCGGATAAAAACTATAATGTTTCGCTCCAGCAACGAAATGTGACCAGCGCAATTGCTCAGTACAACAAACCACGCACGCGTAAGAGAAAATGTAGCCTATATTGTAGCCTATATGCAGCTAACACAGGGCTAATTTTATCTGGATAGGCTAAAAGCGTTCGTGAACAGCAAGGAAGTCCATCCCTTACTGCTCAAGCTCAGAAATAAAGCGTATGTGACTTCACGACAAATTTGATGCTAACTTCACAGTCATGGGGCCGATTGCGCATACCGCCATTACCCTATGGGCTGTCGTTACGCGTGGATACAGCGCCGTTCCCAGTCGCTGGAATATGACATCCTTTACTTCATTAGTAGGAAGCCCCGTCGAAGATAATCTACGTGTTTTACGTTAGATCATTCCTGAAGCAGTCTAGTAATGTTTTTACGCAACGGTGGTAACGTAGTACAAAGGCAAATGCGATTGGTACGCACTGTGGAAATGGAGATTTTGCTGGGCAATGGATTAATGGATTACGAAAAAGCGTTCAGGATTCTTCAGAAAACAGTTATAACTACATAACCAGGTAAAATATTTGGTTGATTAAACATGTTTACGAAGAGATTTTGTAGAAAATAAAATATATTTATACAAAACCGGAAGCACATCGGTTGTATGCATAGTGAAGTGAGCACAGGGAAAAAACACATAATGTCTATTTATACAAATTTTCAATAACATACAATTGTTCCTAAATCGGATCTTGATTTTTTAGCGTGTAGAAACTGTACCAAAAGTTTTTGTGATATGCATTTTATTGCCTGTGACTGCGGCGAGGTGAAGGCTGTAAACAAATAAAAAAAGTGGGTTGGGCTATTAGCACCCTGCTGCTTTATGGCTCTGTAGTGTAACCTGAGAGCTGATAAGCATATAAACGAATGTGTTCGCAGGCTGTGACTGTTTTTAACAATTTTGCATCGAAAGTTCCGTGTTTTATTAACGTTATAATTTAGAATTTAATAGAAATATGAACACTATAAAAAATTGAGACGGATACGTCCCACCACTAGGGGGCCAAAGCCCATAGAGTTAACGGACTTTAATTCAAGTAAGGCTGTAACATGGGCAATAGCGTATTAGTTAGCAACCGCAACATGTTTGCGACTGGATGTACATTACATTACATTACATTTATTTAGCAGACGCTTTTATCCAAAGCGACGTACAGTAAGTGCGTACAGAGACATCATCATCATTACAGAACAGACAAGGCAAAGCACATCCTTTGCATAATATAGCAGCTATCCCTAGCAATGAACATTGACTGTAGTTCACAGTAAACTGTGGGCAAATCAGCAACACCACACTTCCATTCCAAATACTATTATAAACTATATTATTATAAACCATTCCAAATACTATTATAAACTATGCTATTATAAACCATTCCAAATACTATTATAAACTATATTATTAAAAACCATTCCAAATACTATTATAAACTATGCTATTATAAACCATTCCAAATACTATTATAAACTATATTATTATAAACCATTCCAAATACTATTATAAACTATGCTATTATAAACCATTCCAAATACTATTATAAACTATACTATTATAAACCATTCCAAATACTATTATAAACTATAATAAAGAAACAGGAAAACACAGGGAACAGGGAACTGATATTCCTAGGTGAGGATATCAGTCAAGGTGGAGTCTGAAGAGGTGTGTCTTCAGGCCTCGACGGAATGCAGGCAGGGTTGGAGTAGAACGTAGGGGAATGGGAAGTTCATTCCACCACTGAGGTGCTAATGTGGAAAAACTCCGCAGTCGGGACAAGCGAGAGCCTTTGACACGGAGGGGGGGAAGTGCCAGTCGCCCTGCTGTAGAAGAGCGAAGTGGTCGAGCAGGAACATAGTTCTGGATTAAGTCCTGCAGGTAGGCGGGGCCTGTCCTATTTGCTGCAGTGTAGGCCAGGGTCAGAACTTTGAACCTGATCCTGGCTGCAACTGGCAGCCAGTGGAGAGACCTCAGCAGGGGGGTTACGTGGGAAAATTTCGGGAGGTTGAACACAAGCCGGGCAGCTGCATTCTGGATGAGTTGAAGAGGCAGAATGGCGCAGGCCGGTAGGCTTGCGAGCAGGGAGTTGCAGTAGTCCAGGCGTGAGGTGACCATGGTCTGGACAAGAAGCTGGGTGGAGTAGGTGGTCAGGTACGGTCGAATCCTCCTGATGTTGTACAGGAGGAACCTGCAGGACCGTGCCGTCGCCCTGATGTGCTCTTTGAAGTCCAGCCGGTCGTCCAGGACCACCCCCAGGTTCCTTGCAGAGCGTGAGGCAGCCACCACGGTCCCATCAACGGTGATGGAGAGGTCATGTAGTGGGGAGGTCTTGTACGGCATGAAGAGGAGCTCTGTCTTGTCAAGGTTGAGCTTCAGGTGATGGGTAGCCATCCACTCAGAGATGTCAGTCAGACAAGCAGATATCCTCTCCTTAACCTGTGGGGTAGAGGGAGGGAAAGAGAGGAAGAGTTGAGTATCGTCAGCATAGCTATGGTATGAGAAGCCATGTGAATGGATTACTGAGCCAAGAGACTTAGTATACATAGAGAACAGCAGAGGACCCAGTACAGATCCCTGCGGGACTCCTGTAGACAGGGGACGGGGAGCAGAGATGGAACCCTTCCAGGAGACTTGGTAGGATCTATCAGTGAGGTACGATACAAACCAAGAGAGGGCAGTTCCAGAAATGCCCATCTCAGCGAGTGTGGAGATCAGGAGTTTGTGGTTGACCGTGTCGAATGCCGCAGACAGGTCAAGGAGAATCAGAACAGAGGAGAGGGAGGAGGCTCTAGCAGTGGCGAGTGCCTCAGTCACAGCCAGGAGAGCAGTTTCGGTGGAATGGCCGGTTCTGAAGCCAGACTGATGCGGGTCAAGCAGGTTGTTCTGGTGGAGAAAAACAGACAGTTGGTTAAGGACAGCACGTTCAAGTGTTTTGGACAGGAAGGGCAAGAGAGATACAGGACGGTAGTTCCTGACATCAGCGGGATCTAAGCTAGGTTTTTTAAGGAGTGGGGTTACACGGGCAGTTTTAAAGGCAGCAGGAACATGGCCACAGATTAGGGAGGTGTTAATAACGGAGGACAGATATGGAAGGAGCTCAGCAGATATAGACTGGAGGACTGCTGAAGGTATGGGGTCTAGTGGACAGGTGGTTGCGCGCTGGCGCGTCACCAGCTCGAGCACATCGGAGTCCTTCAGAGTCTTGAAGGACGACAGTGTAGCGATGGGTTCAGTATGGGGGATGTGGGGTGTCACCGGATGCGTGAAGGAGTTCCGGATCGCAGCCACCTTCCCCTCAAAGTGGGTCAGGAAGTCATCTGCAGAGAGGGAGGAGGGTGAAGGGGGTGGAGGGGGGGTGAGCAGGGAGGAGAAGGTGGAAAAGAGTTTACGTGGGTTAGATAGACATGTATCAATTTTCGACTGGAAAAATGAAGTTTTAGCTGATGTAGTTGCAGCTGTGAAGGCTGCCAGCAGCCTATGTAACTCCTATTGAAAGGTTAATGTGTGTTCTGTAAAAGTTTTGTGTTACCATTTTACTTTGGATGGTTGTAAGCCACCCACCGCACTGCGTTAGGTTTAACCCTTTAAAGCCGGACCGTTCTAATTTCAGTACAATTGTGCTGATGGTTTGACGTATAATAGCTCTGCCGTCCAATCACTGATTTTCTTTTTGAAAACTGCTAGTTACAGATGACAAAATAAGCTACAATTGCATATAATTGGTTCATGAGCTTAGTGGGCGGGGATTTATTTGTAGACCGCTAAATAAAACCGCACGTCAACCTCGTAAATCTCCATTTGCTTCACCGCGGGCGGAGCGGACCACCTCGGACAGAAGACTATCGTCTGAAGACTTTACTGCGACTGAGGGAAAGCCAGTAAACCCCCTGAGGTAAGAAATATTTAAGATAATAATTAACCATAGATATTACTTCAGAAACGATTTTATTTTGAATAAAATCCTGTTTTTGTACCGCAGACTTTCTCATATTTTCACTTGAAATTCGCTAAGGTAGCTAACGTTCGGCTCTAGCTTCAAATGATGCCACTGTGTTGTTGTTACCCCAGCTCGTTTTTAGATGAAATTGTGAAAAAGTCTGTCATACAATGAATAAGTGAAGTGATAACGTTAGATGTGAATATTTTCTGTATCTTAGTGTAGACTTTGATAACTAAATAATAGCGAACTAAAGCTAAAACAAATAACGTTAGTCTAACAGTGAGCTGTCATCCTAAACCGCGCAGCCATTTTCTTTTCTGCGTTTTTGTTTTCCTAATTTGAAACGTTAGCTCTGCTGTCTGTCTTGCTAGCTTTATAAATGTTATACTCAACTATTAGTCTTATCAATAGCAAGTACTAACTAGCTAGTTTTTTAGCATAACGTTATGTATAAATTTGAAAGTTGTTGTTGATCAGTCCTGTCGAAAATGAATGGAGTAGAGAACTAAACAGCAAACATTTCCTAACGTAACGTCAGCTTCACGTTTTATTTTCTGACTCACGTTTTTGACTTGAGCAAGATTAGCCTGTTTAGAAAAATATGACAAAAAGACATCATTCAGTTGAGCCAATGTCACTGATGATTTAGGTCTGTTCATTCAAAACAATATCTTATATGAATGGACATTATGCTAAGTAGTCTAACATTGTGTAAAGGCGAGACACGGCAGGCAGAAATGACGTTTTTGCATCCACTCATCAATTTTGAGATGTTTGGTTATTTTGCTTCTATAACATGTCTTCTTTAACATGATATCATAAAAATGTCCAGACTGCACGGAAATATGTTTATTTTACTGTATTTTGTCTACTTAGGTCCAGAAATTTTATCCTAACTTGATCGAATGTTAGCATTTTTGAGTGAGCTATAGTTCCGCGACGTTTGGTAAAACAATGTAGTGTTACCTATCCTTGGAAAGCTCATTTTCTGTAGCCGAACAGTAGCTGATCCAAATATGGTCATTTCCTTTGCAGTGACGACTATGTGTGTAAAGACGAAGGGTGCTTTAATACAAAATGCGAAATCCCATTGGCTGAAGGCCATTTCTGGCGTTCTGATTCGCTAAAACGCATCACGTGATGTGTTCGGCAACTTCCGTGTTAGCTTAACGCGGCAAATAATGAAGTGGTGAAACAAAAGTTTGGCGAATGTAAAGTCGTGATCAAAATGGGCAAAACACCGAAAATCCGTGCAAAAGCGACACAAAAGAGACGTGAGCAATTACTTACTGCCAGAAGAAGCAAGGGAACTAGATGTGATCGTAAAGATGACAACGAGCTTGTCAGTAGCGAGTCACCAGCTGTCTGTGCGTCAAAACGCAAAATTCAGGAGATGGGGAAAGGTGATCCGAAAATAGATGACAGGCCGGTCGCACAACAGTGGCTTATAATGCACGTGTCGCGTTTAAATGAGCTGCTGGATGAATTGCTATGTCCAAATTGCATGGGGAACGGTCTACATATAAACATAGATCCCCAAAACCAAGGGTTTTGTAGCAGTCTGTTGCTGGAGTGTAGCGAATGCAAATCGCAAGAAAAAGGATACAGAAAAAGCGTGTTTTCATCCTCACGTTTAGGGCTTGGATATGCTGCGCTAAGGAAAATTAGTAAAGTGTTAGGTATTCCATCACTACACTTGAAGACATATCAGAGACACTACAGGAGAGTGACAGGTAAACAGGGTAGAGATAGAGAAGCCTATTAGAAAGTGTAAAACAATCTATTTACTGTAGGCTATATTTGTACTGTATAGTAAAATGTAGAGATAGAGAAGCCTATTAGAAAGTGTAAAACAATCTATTTATTTACTGTAGGCTATATTTGTACTGTATAGTAAACAGGGTAGAGACAGAGAATCCCATTAGAAAGTGTAAAACAATCTATGTATTTACTATAGGCTATATTTGTACTGTATAGTAAAATGTAGAGATAGAGAGGCCTATTAGAAAGTGTAAAACAATTATTTATTTACTGTAGGCTATATTTGTACTGTATAGTAAAATGTAGAGATAGAGAGGCCTATTAGAAAGTGTAAAACAATTATTTATTTACTGTAGGCTATAATGGTATTGTATAGTAAACAGGGTAGAGATAGAGAAGCCTATTAGAAATTTTAAAACAATCTATTTACTGTATTTGTACTGTATACGTCCCATAACACAGAATAATAAAGTGCAATTTCATGAATTCAGCATATTGTACTTCATTAATATTGCCACCAGTTTGTTTTATTGCTACAGTATACTTTTCCTTTTAGTGGCAGGGAGGGCAGACTGTAGGGTGGACTGTAGTCAAAAGATAAAATAATTATAATGAAACGCGCATCTTCATCCATTCTAAGAAGAGAAGACCTTCATCCACTTCTTGTTTTTTGTTTTATAGGTTCCATTGCCTTACTAGAACCAGAGTACTTTGTCACACAATCATTGCATGATTTCACAGCGTACAGTTTAACAGTGTGCACAGTTTGTCCGGTCATTCTGGCTAAGCTGCAAATCTGGTAACCCTAGCTGTAATCTCATTGGCTCTTACCTATGTATTTTGATTTAGATTTTTTTTAGATTTTTAATAAATGGAGATAAAAAATTATCTTAATTGACAATTATGACGAAGACAATTATCACATTATGACAAAGACAAACAGGCGGCACAAAAGGGTTGCGCAGTAACTGGAAGGCCCTGTGACTATGCCTGTGTTTAGTTGTACTTATTAACAAGTATATCTAATCAAGTAAGTATATATACAGTTTAGATGTGTTCAGTAGTGTAATAGGGCATTGGGAGATGTGATTTAATGGGTTATTGTTGCTATAAAGAGTGATTTCTAGTCAGCAAATATTAAACTTAACAATAGATATCTTTAACGGCCATTTTCTCAAAATGAGTTTTTTTCAATACTCTGAACCAGAAATCTCAACTTCTAGATCACTTACATACACTAAACTTTCCATGTTCATTCTTAACTATATTCTGAAGATTATTACAGAAGGATTTGTTAATATATTGCCAATTGCCTGATTTATTACACATTTTGTTCTTAAAAACATGGCGAAAATGCATTTTTTATACCTGTATATAGCATTTTCTCATTTATAAAATGAAAAAAGCATGTATCCAAAATCTGTTCTGTAATTTCTTTAGTCTCTAATATGTTGTCAAAATGAAATAAAGATTTTAAGCCTGGCTTTATCCAATTTTTCTATTTTTGGTTTTTAAATATATGCAAATTAGCGCATATTTAATGAGGCCTTGCCTAATTTGCATATTTAAATGTAACTTTAAAAAGAACTTCCAATACAAAAAAGAATTGTAACAATGTAAGTAATCAACTGGTAAAGTTTCATGATTATATCTTGTAGTTAATTTTTTTCCCCTATTCACCTGCAGTGTCTCGCCTTAAGTAGTCTAACATTGTGGTGTTGTGCTTTTTATCTAACGTTATTCTGGAGCATAAAGTGTTTTTTGTAAAATGTCATTCTCATTATACACCCCTTTAATGACTCAGAAATTGTTTTATATGTTATGGATTAATGAAATGGCAATTGATAATATATTTATCTATTACAGCGATGGATGGACATTATGCTTGTGTCCAGAATAGCTATTTTATCTATTCCTGACATAAGCATAAAGCGTTTGCTGTAAGATGATGTTATTGCAAGCCCTTTAATTACTCAGAAATGGTTTTATATGATATGTTATGGATTAATGAAATGGTAAATGATTACATATTTATGTATTGCAGCAAAGGATGGACATTTAGCCATCTGATACAGTCCCTGAAGAGAAGGAAGGTGCGGAGGGTCATTGCAGAGCACGACACGGAGGACCATCAGGGCATGCATGCACTTACTGTTATCTTCTTGATTTTTGAATATATTGAAGGTATTTATGCTTGACCATAGATTTGTCTGCTGTATCTGTACTAATACATTAATGATTTTACTGTAAATAAATCCAATGCATTAATTTTACGGGTATCTAAACTGATATTTGCCATGGGTTGTATCTTGTTTTTATTTGTTTTACAATGTTATCCATTTACTTAGTTCATCCATTCACTATGTTATACATTTTTAAAAAATAAAGTGTGTGTTTCATTGAACACATACATTGTATATTTCAGTGTATGTGTCTTTCAATTTTGCATTATATCAACAGATTCTCAACAGTGACCCATTAGGAGTATGGATAAGTGATAATGTGAAATGTCAATGAACCTAACATTCTACTAAAATATTTTTTTTGCCTTTTCCCATACATCACTAAGATGTTATAACTTTTTAGCAGTAAATGATAAGTCTGTTCTGATTTCTACTCTATATCACTTACAAAACAGTGAAGATACCACACAGTTTGTCTCCCTCGATCTTGAACATGAAATGTTTAAAAACCTAGGTTTCTCATGGAGAATAGCCATTTAGAAAGTTTTTTTATTATTATTTATTTTGTGATTTGTTTTAACAATTGATGATATTGTGTTAAAGTAAGCATATTATTGTATATAAATGGAAAGCTCCAGTTATCCTGTTTAAAATGGTATATTATCTTTAGGGGTGTAACATAATATGATCACACCACAAACAGTTTTGCATACACATGTCATATTTTCAATGAACCTAACATTCTAAAGCGTTTATTTTAGCCTTTTCTTACCCATCACTGAAGTGGTTATAACTTTTGAGCAGTAGAAGATAAATCTATTCTGATTCCTATTCTATATGACTCACACAATGGTGAAGATATCATACGCTGTAAGTTTCCCCCTATCTTGAACATGAAATGGGTAAAATAGTAGGTTTCTCATTAGAAAATAGCCATTTAGAATGTTTTATAAATTTAGTTGGTAAATGTATTTCCATAATTGATGATATTGCCATCAAGTAATCCTATAATTTTTTATATCAATTGAAAGCCCCAGTTATCCTGTTTACAATGGTATATCAAGTTTAGGTATCCGATGTAATATGATCACACTACAAACATTTTTGCAACGCACATTAAGAAATAAAATGGAATAGAATGTTGACCCAATATTCGCTTAGGCTGGAAAGGGTTAATGCATCACGCACGGAACGTATCTTGCATGTGCATCTGTCTTTAAACACTAACCAGCCGTAATATTAACACTGCATGCTGATCTCAACGCACATGCATTGATAAGCTTACGGCTATCCCTTCTGTGTATGGTATGTTCATGCGCCACCATTAGCTAGCTCCAGCGAACCAGTGAAAGCTAGTTTCAAACCTCCCTCCATTTTAGTTTCTTTGTTCTCTTTGAACATGTGGCCGAGGCAACCCCCCACAAGCAGGAGAACACACACACACACACACACACACACACAGCCTTGTTTTTGTGACTTATGGGGGTAACCTGACTGGAACATGCATTGCGGAGCCCACCCTTTCCTAAGGTCGCACAGCCATGAAAAAAATTATGCATGATGTTTCTAAATACAAATATCACTTCAAATTAAGAATCTAAAGAACTTTGGTTCCCAACCTGACTTGACGGTCACGTCTGGGGACTAACTCAGTTTTTCAGTATTCCCGAGGTCCGCCTTCACACAGATTCATGCAGTCAGTATTCCTGAGGTCCCCCTTCAAAAACACTCATGTATTCAGTATTCCTGAGGTCCGCCTTCACACAGTTTCATGCAGGCAGTATTCCTGAGGTCCCCCTTCAAACACACTCATGTATTCAGTATTCTTGAGGTCCGCCTTCACACAGATTCATGCAGTCAGTATTCGGTCCCCCTTCAAACACACTCATGTACAGGCAGAAGTTGGACAGGCTAATTCCTGGACACATGCAGGATATGTGATGGGGAAGATGGTAGTTTTTTTTTCTTTCTCAAGAACAACAGCTAAGATGATGCTGATAATAACAATACTACTATAGTAGTAGTAATATTTCATAGTAATAGAAGTAAGAGTAGTAGTGGTTACTATTGTAATACAAGAACACACACACACACACACACAGCCTTGTTTTTGTGACTTATGGGGGTAACCTGACTGGAACATGCATTGCGGAGCCCACCCTTTCCTAAGGTCGCACAGCCATGAAAAAAATTATGCATGATGTTTCTAAATACAAATATCACTTCAAATTAAGAATCTAAATAACTTTGGTTCCCAACCTGACTTGACGGTCAGGTTTTCAGTATTCCCGAGGTCCGCCTTCACACAGATTCATGCAGTCAGTATTCCTGAGGTCCCAAAAAGCTTAGCCATAAATGTGGATACAATCCTCGTGTAAAATATTTTAACTAATATGTTTAAAATTAAAGGAATGAACACTTTATTATTAGATCGAAATTAGTATTTTTCTGGCCATGATAATTTAAAATGTAAAAAGTGTCCATCTTACCCCGTTCTCCCCGGGCAGAACGGGGTAAGTTGAGCCAGTAGGTATGAGCCACACCATGTTACAATCAATCCAAAAACAATATGCATTATGCAGTACCTGTTATAGATTAATCTTAAAAATATAGCCATGTGATGGATTGGATCACATAGCGTACATGGTGAATGAACTAGAGCCAGAATTGTGTTTTTTACCATGTGAAGTGATTTTATTGAGGTCCTGATATAATTATAGTTTTGCTCAGATAGTAGCTATGGGGTAAGATCAGCAAATGGGCTTGTGGTAAATTGAGCCCATGGATGTTAAATAAATGAGAAAGAAATATCTTTAAAAACTGATTGTACACCACATGGGTTTCCTATTGAATACATATAGTTTATGAAGAGGGAGAACATTTATGTTTTTCATGAATTTTGACAAAATCCTATTAAGATGATAGAATTGGAATGAGCTCTTTGCATACTAGCGGTACGTTGTGCCAAAGGAAGGAACACTTTATTCCTGAGGTCCCCCTTCAAACACACTCATGTATTCAGTATTCTTGAGGTCCGCCTTCACACTGTTAGGATCCTGTAATTCTGTCTGTTTATTCTTTATTTGTTATTATTTTTCCTGTTTTCTTTCCCTCACGATTGTCAGTCCGCGTTCCATGTTTCTGAGATTCCACCCCCTGTCTTTGTCATTGCACTATTCGGGTGATTTTGGGAACATTCAGGTTTCTTCTGTATTTCGTATATCTCGTTTTCTTCCTTCTGGCTTTATTTATATTTGTATATAATACTAATGTACTAATCATACTAACTGTTAGATTAGATTTAATACTAACCTACTAACAAACTAACATGTATATAATACTAACCTACTAACATTAGGGTTTTAGAGTTCACTACTAACATTACTAATTACTAATTCATCTTGAGTTTCTATCTGCAGCTGTCATTTCCCTCCTCGTTATCCTATCCCTGTATCGATCTGTGATTTCGCATTCTCTGCACGTGTCCACTTTCGTGTTCCTCCCCTCTGAGCTGTGCACTTGTTTACCTGCTAACTCCAGGCCGTTTGTTATCATTGTGTCTATGTGTATTCCAGTCCGTGTCTTACGTTTCCCCTGTCATTGTTTTATTGGTCCCTGTTAACCCTCACTGTTCTCACCTGTGAGCAATCTCCCCTCCCTGCTTCTACACACCTGATTCCCATTATGTCTGTCTCCCTCTGTGTATATATACCTTGTCATTTCAGTGTTTCTTCGCGAGTTCCTTGTACTATATTTTGCTTCTGTGTTGCCTGTTTATTCCGAGATTCTGCCCGAGCTGTTCGTTTATTCTGTTTTCTAGTTTTTGTTTCCCTAGTTTTTGCCTTTTGTTGTTTTGTATTTAGTCTGTTTTGTTCTCTTTTGTTCCTCTTACGCCTCCCCGGTTTTGACCCCTGCCTGTGTTCTCGCGACCCTGGTTTTGGATCCTGTTTTTGTACCTTTGCTGTGCCTTCCCGGTTTGACCCTTGCCTGTTCCTTGACCACGCTTTGGACTGTGCTTTGTACCGTTGCCCTGTCTCCCCGGTTTTTGACCCTGCCTGTTTACCACGGATTGCTGCCTAGCCCTTTTATTAAACTTTGCTTTTGTACTTCCTGCCTGCGCTTGGGTCCTTCCCCCACCAACACCTAACACACACAGATTCATGCAGTCAGTATTCCTGAGGTCCCCCTTCAAACACACTCATGTATTCAGTATTCTTGAGGTCTGCCTTCACACAGACTCACACACACAGGTCGGCATTCAATCTCGCAACTACTGCAAGTGCATATGCAATCAAATTGGCTAGTGTCATTATCTGGAAGCTGATTTGTCAAAACAATAACCTGTCAATCACTGGCTGTGATTTCTTTAATTGGCTATGACATGACAGGTTTGACTGCCATCTTTGATGAAAAATATGCTAGGGTCATGATGAACAGTGGTACCTGCAAGCTGGCTATGCTTTAACCCTCTGGGGTTGAGGGTAAACTGAAGAACACTGGTGATTGTGACATGCTCTGACATTTGTGTACATTTCATCAACTTTATATACAGTGATTTAAAAATGTTTCATATCTTTGTTTTCAGCACAAACCCAGCTACAATAATATGGCGTAAGTAGGTCATAATCATATGTGGATTGTAAATTGCTCTAAAAACACACAAACTATAAATATTAGTTTTGAACATGCACAGGAATGTTGTAATAACACATAGTAACAAAGTTTTTGGATCACTGAAATTTGTTCATCAAGGTTGAGTATCAAAAGATGATAAAATATTTTAGCAAATCCAAAGAGAAATATAAAATAAATTTCTAAAAGTTAGTGTTGTGACTACTATTTTTCAACACCAGGTGACAATGGGAGGGCTAATGGCCTTTCTGTAATGAATATTTATGGAGTAGGAGGACCTGCCAGGTAAGTAGGCTATTCACACCTGTCTCATGCCTCCCCACCTCTAAGACAAATACTTTTCACAAAGCAATACCCAGTGAGCCATTTAGGAGACAGAAAAAAAAAACATTTTGATTTTGGAACATTTATTGACACCACACAAACTATACATGGAAGATTCCCTCCAAACACACCTCCAGGTTATTTCAAAGTTCTGTGTGCCATTTTGGATGCCTTGGCAGCATCAGCAGCTTTCTCTGTTTATCATGACAGAGCTGGCTGATCTCCTTTGTGAGACTGATGTACTCCTGCAATGCCTGCGTGGTCTCTTACCTTCACACAGATTCATGCAGGTGAACTAGGCTGTGTTTCCTGATCAGCATCTCTGTAAATATAATAAAAACAAAATTGTAAGGAAATGTGACATCAAATCAAACTTCATTTAAAAGGCAGATTTCGTTCAATAGCTGCAAATTAAATGTACTTTACAAAAATGACAATGACAAGAGCAACAACAATATAAAACTAGAAAAGGTGCAATTACTAAAGTAATTGCAAGTTGGGCTGTAGCTACAACTTCAGGTCATGTGTGCACATGTCTGTTAACGTCAATGTATTGAGAGTGGATTCTTGCGTGCTTCTTTTATGCTCCCGTCAATTCCCTTGTATTTGGTGCCCTCTGGTGGTCCAGTTAGATTTACAAAGCAAAAAAAGGCAGTATCTGGAAACGGTCACGTGACATGTCACATTGGCCAATCAGGGAATAGACCTAGTGGCCAGGACATGAAATTACTATTCCCATGTTAAGTATATGGACATTTTTATGTTTTAAAACTATTATATCTCAAAAAGTATAAATGTTATGCATCCAAAAAGTCATAGCAACATACTGTGAGTAGTACGCTACAATGTACAGTTGGAATGGTTGTTCTATGTGGAAGCATGTAGGAGGAGATGCGTTCTCAAAATACCTATAATAATAATAACTAGAAAAGGTGCAATTACTAAAGTAATTGCAAGTTGGGCTGTAGCTACAACTTCAGGTCATGTGTGCACGTCTGTTAACGTCAATGTATTGAGAGTGGATTCTTGCGTGCTTCTTTTATGCTCCCGTCCATTCCCTTGTATTTGGCGCCCTCTGGTGGTGGTTAGATTTACAAAGCGAAAAAAGGTAGAATCTGGAAACGGTCACGTGACATGTCACATTGGCCAATCAGGGAATAGACCTAGTGGCCAGGACATGAAATTACTATTCCCATGTTAAGTATATGGACATTTTTACGTTTTAAAACTATTATATCTCAAAAAGTATGAATGTTATGCATCCAAAAAGTCATAGCAACATACTGTGAATAGTACGCTACAATGTACAGTTGGAATGGTTGTTCTATGTGGAAGCATGTAGGAGGAGATGCGTTCTCAAAATACCTATAATAATAATAATAATAACTAGAGAAGGTGCAATTACTAAAGTAATTGCAAGTTGGGCTGTAGCTACAACTTCAGGTCATGTGTGCACATGTCTGTTACCGTCAATGTATTGACAGTGGATCCTTGCGCGCTTCTTTTATGCTCCCGTCCATTCCCTTGTATTTGGTGCCCTCTGGTGGTCCAGTTAGATTTTGCAGTCTCTCGTGTTCCATGGTGGAGATCTCATTTTAGAGACGGTGAAGAAGCAGCGTTAATTAGACTTTTTCCTCGCACACGTTGTTTAAAAGAACACGATTAAACATAGGCCTAAATAAGTATGGCAGCTACCATTTCAGTATATAAATGTGCATTCATGGATTTATACAAGCATACGTTTCCAAATGACGCATTTTGGCTACATTTGATTTCAGATGTTACACTGCGATATTATGAACAATGGGATATGTCCGTTAATACGACACAGCCATTCGTTTCACGCATCTAGAGAAATGGTTGTGAAATAGCCTACGTCAGATGCTGCCATTAATTCTTTCAAATTATAACAGTATAGGCTATAGCTACAGTAGCCTATATTGAGGTTACGTAGCTCTGTGCAGACATCGGGCACATCGCGATTCTGGAACAAACCTACAGTAAACAAAATATCACGTGAAAAAACATCTAGATGTCGGTTTTAACCTGGGTGTTGCTTAATACTATTACACTAACGTTACAATGCAGGCAAGAGTGATAAAACACGGTCATGTAGCAGAGTGTTTTTTTTTTTGTTACCGACTAGGCTGTGATATAAATACCAACATTCACTGCATGACTCGCGAGCGTTTGAAATCAAACCGGACTGGCTTCCCAGAGATGCGCTTTTAAGTATTACCTGATTAATAGGCTAATACACTGGACTTGATAATAAACCGCCTTACAGTAAATACAGGAATGTTAACAAACATTAACGTTAACAGTGGATTTGTTTCAGACTCCAAAGCGAAGTAGCCTACAATAAGTGCATATTGAAGGTCATTGACGCGACTACAAAGCAAATCCGACAATTCCTAGTTGGAAATGCAGCATTAGCATCAAGCACAAATACGATTTGCTGTTAACTCTGAATGCGCACCTGCATGACAAGATGCTTAATACTATTAGGCTAACGTTACAATGCACAAACACGGTCATATAGCCAAGTGTCTTTTGTATTTTTACAGACTACGCTGTGATTTCAATAACAACATTCAGTGCGTCAGTGGAACGAGCGTTTGGAATAAACGGACCGCCTTCCCAGAGATGCGTTTTAAGTATTAGATGATTAATAGACTAATACACCACATAGACTACTCGACTTGATAATAAACCGCCTTACAGTAAATACATGAATGTTAACAAACATACTTACAGTACATATGTTCCAACTGCAATACAGTTGCCTATATTGAGGTTACGTACCTCTATGTGGAGACATCGCGATTCTCGAATGAGGCTACAGTAAACAAAATATCATGTGGAAAAACATCTAGATGTCTGTTTTAACCTGGGTGTTGCTTAATACTATTAGGCTAACGTTACAATGCACAAACACGGTCATATAGCCAAGTGTCTTTTGTATTTTTACAGACTACGCTGTGATTTCAATAACAACATTCAGTGCGTCACTGGAACGAGCGTTTGGAATAAACGGACCGCCTTCCCAGAGATGGGCTTTAAGTATTACATGATTAATAGACTAATACACCACATAGACTACTCGACTTGATAATAAACCGCCTTACAGTAAATACATGAATGTTACCAAACAGAACAGCACGTTTTCAGACCGGTGTTCAAACTGCAATCCGGACAAAAGGTAGCCTTGTAGGCTACGTTGTAAGATTACCTTACAAGTTCGCTACGGTTAGCCAAATACTATTTTCTACAGTATGACGCAGTCTTATTTTGTTTTAAATGTGCATGTACCTACCACTCGTGTATTATCTACATACAGCGTAGCACACATATAGCGTAGCATTTCTCATACAGTTGCCAATATTGAGCTTACGTACCTCTATGTGGAGACATCGCGATTCTGGAATGAGGCTACAGTAAACAAAATATCATGTGAAAAAACATCTAGATGTCTGTTTTAACCTGAGTGTTGCTTAATACTATTAGCCTAACGTTACAATGCAGGCAAGACAGATAAAAAACAGGCATTTGGCGGGTGCTTTTTCTATTTTTAGACTACGCTGTGATTTCAATAACAACATTCAGTGCGTCACTGGAACTCGCGAGAGCGTTTGGAATAAACGGACTGCCTTCCCAGAGATGCGCTTTAAGTATTACATGGTTAATAGGCTAATACACTCAACTTGATAATAAACCGACTTTCAGTAAAGTTAACAGTAGGCTACAGCGCATGTTTTCAGTTCAAACTGCAATTCGGACAGGAGGCAGCCTGTATGCTACGTTCGAAGGTTACCTTACAAGTTCACTACGGTTACCCAAATATTATTTTCTACAGTATGAGGCAGTCTTAATTTGTTTTAAATGCGCATCTACCTACCAGTCGTGTATTATCCACATATAGTGTAGCATTTCTCGCTCGGTAAGGTCGTGTAGTATCCACATATCGCGCAGCATTTGTCGGTCGGTAAGACCTTCCATGGCCGCCATTACAAAGCGAAAAAAGGCAGGGAATGCAAACGGTCACGTGACATGTCACATTGGCCAATCAGGGAATAGACCTAGTGGCCAGGACATGCAATTACTGGCATTTTTACGTCTTAAAAGTATAATATCTCTAAAAGTATAAATGTTATGCATCCATAAAGTCATAGCAACATACTACGAGTAGTACGCTAAAATGTACAGTTGGAATGGTTGTTCTATGTGGAAGTATGTAGGAGGAGATGCGTTCTCAAAATACCTATAATAATAATAATAATAATAATAATAATATGAAGTATGAGTAGGAACAATACTTGGGCTGCCTACAGCAGCCCAACTAATAATAACTAGAGAAGGTGCAATTACTAAAGTAATTGCAAGTTGGGCTGTAGCTACAACTTCAGGTCATGTGTGCACATGTCTGTTACCGTCAATGTATTGACAGTGGATCCTTGCGCGCTTCTTTTATGCTCCCGTCCATTCCCTTGTATTTGGTGCCCTCTGGTGGTCCAGTTAGATTTTGCAGTCTCTCGTGTTCCATGGTGGAGATCTCATTTTAGAGACGGTGAAGAAGCAGCGTTAATTAGACTTTTTCCTCGCACACGTTGTTTAAAAGAACACGATTAAACATAGGCCTAAATAAGTATGGCAGCTACCATTTCAGTATATAAATGTGCATTCATGGATTTATACAAGCATACGTTTCCAAATGACGCATTTTGGCTACATTTGATTTCAGATGTTACACTGCGATATTATGAACAATGGGATATGTCCGTTAATACGACACAGCCATTCGTTTCACGCATCTAGAGAAATGGTTGTGAAATAGCCTACGTCAGATGCTGCCATTAATTCTTTCAGATTATAACAGTATAGGCTATAGCTACAGTAGCCTATATTGAGGTTACGTAGCTCTGTGCAGACATCGGGCACATCGCGATTCTGGAACAAACCTACAGTAAACAAAATATCACGTGAAAAAACATCTAGATGTCGGTTTTAACATGGGTGTTGCTTAATACTATTACACTAACGTTACAATGCAGGCAAGAGTGATAAAACACGGTCATGTAGCAGAGTGTTTTTTTTTTTGTTACCGACTAGGCTGTGATATAAATACCAACATTCACTGCATGACTCGCGAGCGTTTGAAATCAAACCGGACTGGCTTCCCAGAGATGCGCTTTTAAGTATTACCTGATTAATAGGCTAATACACTGGACTTGATAATAAACCGCCTTACAGTAAATACAGGAATGTTAACAAACATTAACGTTAACAGTGGATTTGTTTCAGACTCCAAAGCGAAGTAGCCTACAATAAGTGCATATTGAAGGTCATTGACGCGACTACAAAGCAAATCCGACAATTCCTAGTTGGAAATGCAGCATTAGCATCAAGCACAAATACGATTTGCTGTTAACTCTGAATGCGCACCTGCATGACAAGATGCTTAATACTATTAGGCTAACGTTACAATGCACAAACACGGTCATATAGCCAAGTGTCTTTTGTATTTTTACAGACTACGCTGTGATTTCAATAACAACATTCAGTGCGTCAGTGGAACGAGCGTTTGGAATAAACGGACCGCCTTCCCAGAGATGCGTTTTAAGTATTAGATGATTAATAGACTAATACACCACATAGACTACTCGACTTGATAATAAACCGCCTTACAGTAAATACATGAATGTTAACAAACATACTTACAGTACATATGTTCCAACTGCAATACAGTTGCCTATATTGAGGTTACGTACCTCTATGTGGAGACATCGCGATTCTCGAATGAGGCTACAGTAAACAAAATATCATGTGGAAAAACATCTAGATGTCTGTTTTAACCTGGGTGTTGCTTAATACTATTAGGCTAACGTTACAATGCACAAACACGGTCATATAGCCAAGTGTCTTTTGTATTTTTACAGACTACGCTGTGATTTCAATAACAACATTCAGTGCGTCACTGGAACGAGCGTTTGGAATAAACGGACCGCCTTCCCAGAGATGGGCTTTAAGTATTACATGATTAATAGACTAATACACCACATAGACTACTCGACTTGATAATAAACTGCCTTACAGTAAATACATGAATGTTACCAAACAGAACAGCACGTTTTCAGACCGGTGTTCAAACTGCAATCCGGACAAAAGGTAGCCTTGTAGGCTACGTTGTAAGATTACCTTACAAGTTCGCTACGGTTAGCCAAATACTATTTTCTACAGTATGACGCAGTCTTATTTTGTTTTAAATGTGCATGTACCTACCACTCGTGTATTATCTACATACAGCGTAGCACACATATAGCGTAGCATTTCTCATACAGTTGCCAATATTGAGCTTACGTACCTCTATGTGGAGACATCGCGATTCTGGAATGAGGCTACAGTAAACAAAATATCATGTGAAAAAACATCTAGATGTCTGTTTTAACCTGAGTGTTGCTTAATACTATTAGCCTAACGTTACAATGCAGGCAAGACAGATAAAAAACAGGCATTTGGCGGGTGCTTTTTCTATTTTTAGACTACGCTGTGATTTCAATAACAACATTCAGTGCGTCACTGGAACTCGCGAGAGCGTTTGGAATAAACGGACTGCCTTCCCAGAGATGCGCTTTAAGTATTACATGGTTAATAGGCTAATACACTCAACTTGATAATAAACCGACTTTCAGTAAAGTTAACAGTAGGCTACAGCGCATGTTTTCAGTTCAAACTGCAATTCGGACAGGAGGCAGCCTGTATGCTACGTTCGAAGGTTACCTTACAAGTTCACTACGGTTACCCAAATATTATTTTCTACAGTATGAGGCAGTCTTAATTTGTTTTAAATGCGCATCTACCTACCAGTCGTGTATTATCCACATATAGTGTAGCATTTCTCGCTCGGTAAGGTCGTGTAGTATCCACATATCGCGCAGCATTTGTCGGTCGGTAAGACCTTCCATGGCCGCCATTACAAAGCGAAAAAAGGCAGGGAATGCAAACGGTCACGTGACATGTCACATTGGCCAATCAGGGAATAGACCTAGTGGCCAGGACATGCAATTACTGGCATTTTTACGTCTTAAAAGTATAATATCTCTAAAAGTATAAATGTTATGCATCCATAAAGTCATAGCAACATACTACGAGTAGTACGCTAAAATGTACAGTTGGAATGGTTGTTCTATGTGGAAGTATGTAGGAGGAGATGCGTTCTCAAAATACCTATAATAATAATAATAATAATAATAACTAGAGAAGGTGCAATTACTAAAGTAATTGCAAGTTGGGCTGTAGCTACAACTTCAGGTCATGTGTGCACATGTCTGTTACCGTCAATGTATTGACAGTGGATCCTTGCGCGCTTCTTTTATGCTCCCGTCCATTCCCTTGTATTTGGTGCCCTCTGGTGGTCCAGTTAGATTTTGCAGTCTCTCGTGTTCCATGGTGGAGATCTCATTTTAGAGACGGTGAAGAAGCAGCGTTAATTAGACTTTTTCCTCGCACACGTTGTTTAAAAGAACACGATTAAACATAGGCCTAAATAAGTATGGCAGCTACCATTTCAGTATATAAATGTGCATTCATGGATTTATACAAGCATACGTTTCCAAATGACGCATTTTGGCTACATTTGATTTCAGATGTTACACTGCGATATTATGAACAATGGGATATGTCCGTTAATATGACACAGCCATTCGTTTCACGCATCTAGAGAAATGGTTGTGAAATAGCCTACGTCAGATGCTGCCATTAATTCTTTCAGATTATAACAGTATAGGCTATAGCTACAGTAGCCTATATTGAGGTTACGTAGCTCTGTGCAGACATCGGGCACATCGCGATTCTGGAACAAACCTACAGTAAACAAAATATCACGTGAAAAAACATCTAGATGTCGGTTTTAACCTGGGTGTTGCTTAATACTATTACACTAACGTTACAATGCAGGCAAGAGTGATAAAACACGGTCATGTAGCAGAGTGTTTTTTTTTTTGTTACCGACTAGGCTGTGATATAAATACCAACATTCACTGCATGACTCGCGAGCGTTTGAAATCAAACCGGACTGGCTTCCCAGAGATGCGCTTTTAAGTATTACCTGATTAATAGGCTAATACACTGGACTTGATAATAAACCGCCTTACAGTAAATACAGGAATGTTAACAAACATTAACGTTAACAGTGGATTTGTTTCAGACTCCAAAGCGAAGTAGCCTACAATAAGTGCATATTGAAGGTCATTGACGCGACTACAAAGCAAATCCGACAATTCCTAGTTGGAAATGCAGCATTAGCATCAAGCACAAATACGATTTGCTGTTAACTCTGAATGCGCACCTGCATGACAAGATGCTTAATACTATTAGGCTAACGTTACAATGCACAAACACGGTCATATAGCCAAGTGTCTTTTGTATTTTTACAGACTACGCTGTGATTTCAATAACAACATTCAGTGCGTCAGTGGAACGAGCGTTTGGAATAAACGGACCGCCTTCCCAGAGATGCGTTTTAAGTATTAGATGATTAATAGACTAATACACCACATAGACTACTCGACTTGATAATAAACCGCCTTACAGTAAATACATGAATGTTAACAAACATACTTACAGTACATATGTTCCAACTGCAATACAGTTGCCTATATTGAGGTTACGTACCTCTATGTGGAGACATCGCGATTCTCGAATGAGGCTACAGTAAACAAAATATCATGTGGAAAAACATCTAGATGTCTGTTTTAACCTGGGTGTTGCTTAATACTATTAGGCTAACGTTACAATGCACAAACACGGTCATATAGCCAAGTGTCTTTTGTATTTTTACAGACTACGCTGTGATTTCAATAACAACATTCAGTGCGTCACTGGAACGAGCGTTTGGAATAAACGGACCGCCTTCCCAGAGATGGGCTTTAAGTATTACATGATTAATAGACTAATACACCACATAGACTACTCGACTTGATAATAAACCGCCTTACAGTAAATACATGAATGTTACCAAACAGAACAGCACGTTTTCAGACCGGTGTTCAAACTGCAATCCGGACAAAAGGTAGCCTTGTAGGCTACGTTGTAAGATTACCTTACAAGTTCGCTACGGTTAGCCAAATACTATTTTCTACAGTATGACGCAGTCTTATTTTGTTTTAAATGTGCATGTACCTACCACTCGTGTATTATCTACATACAGCGTAGCACACATATAGCGTAGCATTTCTCATACAGTTGCCAATATTGAGCTTACGTACCTCTATGTGGAGACATCGCGATTCTGGAATGAGGCTACAGTAAACAAAATATCATGTGAAAAAACATCTAGATGTCTGTTTTAACCTGAGTGTTGCTTAATACTATTAGCCTAACGTTACAATGCAGGCAAGACAGATAAAAAACAGGCATTTGGCGGGTGCTTTTTCTATTTTTAGACTACGCTGTGATTTCAATAACAACATTCAGTGCGTCACTGGAACTCGCGAGAGCGTTTGGAATAAACGGACTGCCTTCCCAGAGATGCGCTTTAAGTATTACATGGTTAATAGGCTAATACACTCAACTTGATAATAAACCGACTTTCAGTAAAGTTAACAGTAGGCTACAGCGCATGTTTTCAGTTCAAACTGCAATTCGGACAGGAGGCAGCCTGTATGCTACGTTCGAAGGTTACCTTACAAGTTCACTACGGTTACCCAAATATTATTTTCTACAGTATGAGGCAGTCTTAATTTGTTTTAAATGCGCATCTACCTACCAGTCGTGTATTATCCACATATAGTGTAGCATTTCTCGCTCGGTAAGGTCGTGTAGTATCCACATATCGCGCAGCATTTGTCGGTCGGTAAGACCTTCCATGGCCGCCATTACAAAGCGAAAAAAGGCAGGGAATGCAAACGGTCACGTGACATGTCACATTGGCCAATCAGGGAATAGACCTAGTGGCCAGGACATGCAATTACTGGCATTTTTACGTCTTAAAAGTATAATATCTCTAAAAGTATAAATGTTATGCATCCATAAAGTCATAGCAACATACTACGAGTAGTACGCTAAAATGTACAGTTGAAATGGTTGTTCTATGTGGAAGTATGTAGGAGGAGATGCGTTCTCAAAATACCTATAATAATAATAATAATAATAATAATAATAACTAGAGAAGGTGCAATTACTAAAGTAATTGCAAGTTGGGCTGTAGCTACAACTTCAGGTCATGTGTGCACATGTCTGTTACCGTCAATGTATTGACAGTGGATCCTTGCGCGCTTCTTTTATGCTCCCGTCCATTCCCTTGTATTTGGTGCCCTCTGGTGGTCCAGTTAGATTTTGCAGTCTCTCGTGTTCCATGGTGGAGATCTCATTTTAGAGACGGTGAAGAAGCAGCGTTAATTAGACTTTTTCCTCGCACACGTTGTTTAAAAGAACACGATTAAACATAGGCCTAAATAAGTATGGCAGCTACCATTTCAGTATATAAATGTGCATTCATGGATTTATACAAGCATACGTTTCCAAATGACGCATTTTGGCTACATTTGATTTCAGATGTTACACTGCGATATTATGAACAATGGGATATGTCCGTTAATACGACACAGCCATTCGTTTCACGCATCTAGAGAAATGGTTGTGAAATAGCCTACGTCAGATGCTGCCATTAATTCTTTCAGATTATAACAGTATAGGCTATAGCTACAGTAGCCTATATTGAGGTTACGTAGCTCTGTGCAGACATCGGGCACATCGCGATTCTGGAACAAACCTACAGTAAACAAAATATCACGTGAAAAAACATCTAGATGTCGGTTTTAACCTGGGTGTTGCTTAATACTATTACACTAACGTTACAATGCAGGCAAGAGTGATAAAACACGGTCATGTAGCAGAGTGTTTTTTTTTTTGTTACCGACTAGGCTGTGATATAAATACCAACATTCACTGCATGACTCGCGAGCGTTTGAAATCAAACCGGACTGGCTTCCCAGAGATGCGCTTTTAAGTATTACCTGATTAATAGGCTAATACACTGGACTTGATAATAAACCGCCTTACAGTAAATACAGGAATGTTAACAAACATTAACGTTAACAGTGGATTTGTTTCAGACTCCAAAGCGAAGTAGCCTACAATAAGTGCATATTGAAGGTCATTGACGCGACTACAAAGCAAATCCGACAATTCCTAGTTGGAAATGCAGCATTAGCATCAAGCACAAATACGATTTGCTGTTAACTCTGAATGCGCACCTGCATGACAAGATGCTTAATACTATTAGGCTAACGTTACAATGCACAAACACGGTCATATAGCCAAGTGTCTTTTGTATTTTTACAGACTACGCTGTGATTTCAATAACAACATTCAGTGCGTCAGTGGAACGAGCGTTTGGAATAAACGGACCGCCTTCCCAGAGATGCGTTTTAAGTATTAGATGATTAATAGACTAATACACCACATAGACTACTCGACTTGATAATAAACCGCCTTACAGTAAATACATGAATGTTAACAAACATACTTACAGTACATATGTTCCAACTGCAATACAGTTGCCTATATTGAGGTTACGTACCTCTATGTGGAGACATCGCGATTCTCGAATGAGGCTACAGTAAACAAAATATCATGTGGAAAAACATCTAGATGTCTGTTTTAACCTGGGTGTTGCTTAATACTATTAGGCTAACGTTACAATGCACAAACACGGTCATATAGCCAAGTGTCTTTTGTATTTTTACAGACTACGCTGTGATTTCAATAACAACATTCAGTGCGTCACTGGAACGAGCGTTTGGAATAAACGGACCGCCTTCCCAGAGATGCGCTTTAAGTATTACATGATTAATAGACTAATACACCACATAGACTACTCGACTTGATAATAAACCGCCTTACAGTAAATACATGAATGTTACCAAACAGAACAGCACGTTTTCAGACCGGTGTTCAAACTGCAATCCGGACAAAAGGTAGCCTTGTAGGCTACGTTGTAAGATTACCTTACAAGTTCGCTACGGTTAGCCAAATACTATTTTCTACAGTATGACGCAGTCTTATTTTGTTTTAAATGTGCATGTACCTACCACTCGTGTATTATCTACATACAGCGTAGCACACATATAGCGTAGCATTTCTCATACAGTTGCCAATATTGAGCTTACGTACCTCTATGTGGAGACATCGCGATTCTGGAATGAGGCTACAGTAAACAAAATATCATGTGAAAAAACATCTAGATGTCTGTTTTAACCTGAGTGTTGCTTAATACTATTAGCCTAACGTTACAATGCAGGCAAGACAGATAAAAAACAGGCATTTGGCGGGTGCTTTTTCTATTTTTAGACTACGCTGTGATTTCAATAACAACATTCAGTGCGTCACTGGAACTCGCGAGAGCGTTTGGAATAAACGGACTGCCTTCCCAGAGATGCGCTTTAAGTATTACATGGTTAATAGGCTAATACACTCAACTTGATAATAAACCGACTTTCAGTAAAGTTAACAGTAGGCTACAGCGCATGTTTTCAGTTCAAACTGCAATTCGGACAGGAGGCAGCCTGTATGCTACGTTCGAAGGTTACCTTACAAGTTCACTACGGTTACCCAAATATTATTTTCTACAGTATGAGGCAGTCTTAATTTGTTTTAAATGCGCATCTACCTACCAGTCGTGTATTATCCACATATAGTGTAGCATTTCTCGCTCGGTAAGGTCGTGTAGTATCCACATATCGCGCAGCATTTGTCGGTCGGTAAGACCTTCCATGGCCGCCATTACAAAGCGAAAAAAGGCAGGGAATGCAAACGGTCACGTGACATGTCACATTGGCCAATCAGGGAATAGACCTAGTGGCCAGGACATGCAATTACTGGCATTTTTACGTCTTAAAAGTATAATATCTCTAAAAGTATAAATGTTATGCATCCATAAAGTCATAGCAACATACTACGAGTAGTACGCTAAAATGTACAGTTGGAATGGTTGTTCTATGTGGAAGTATGTAGGAGGAGATGCGTTCTCAAAATACCTATAATAATAATAATAATAATAACTAGAAAAGGTGCAATTACTAAAGTAATTGCAAGTTGGGCTGTAGCTACAACTTCAGGTCATGTGTGCACATGTCTGTTAACGTCAATGTATTGAGAGTGGATTCTTGTGCTTCTTTTATGCTCCCGTCCATTCCCTTGTATTTGGTGCCCTCTGGTGGTCCAGTTAGATTTTGCAGTCTCTCGACCTAGTGGCCAGGACATGAAATTACTATTCCCATGTTAAGTATATGGACATTTTTACGTTTTAAAACTATTATATCTCAAAAAGTATAAATGTTATGCATCCATAAAGTCATAGCAACATACTGTGAGTAGTATGCTACAATGTACAGTTGGAATGGTTGTTCTATGTGGAAGCATGTAGGAGGAGATGCGTTCTCAAAATACCTATAATAATAATAATAATAATAATAATAATATGAAGTATGAGTAAGAACAGTACTTGGGCTGCCTACAGCAGCCCAACTAATAATAATATGAAGTATGAGTAGGAACAATACTTGGGCTGCCTACAGCAGCCCAACTAATAATAATAACTAATAATATGAAGTATGAGTAGGAACAATACTTGGGCTGCCTACAGCAGCCCAACTAATAATAATAACTAGAGAAGGTGCAATTACTAAAGTAATTGCAAGTTGGGCTGTAGCTACAACTTCAGGTCATGTGTGCACATGTCTGTTACCGTCAATGTATTGACAGGGGATCCTTGCATGCTTCTTTTATGCTCCCGTCCATTCCCTTGTATTTGCCCTCTGGTGGTCCAGTTAGATTTTGCAGTCTCTCGTGTTCCATGGTGGAGATCTCATTTTAGAGACGGTGAAGAAGCAGCGTTAATTAGACTTTTTCCTCGCACACGTTGTTTAAAAGAACACGATTAAACATAGGCCTAAATAAGTATGGCAGCTACCATTTCAGTATATAAATGTGCATTCATGGATTTATACAAGCATACGTTTCCAAATGACGCATTTTGGCTACATTTGATTTCAGATGTTACACTGCGATATTATGAACAATGGGATATGTCCGTTAATACGACACAGCCATTCGTTTCACGCATCTAGAGAAATGGTTGTGAAATAGCCTACGTCAGATGCTGCCATTAATTCTTTCAGATTATAACAGTATAGGCTATAGCTACAGTAGCCTATATTGAGGTTACGTAGCTCTGTGCAGACATCGGGCACATCGCGATTCTGGAACAAACCTACAGTAAACAAAATATCACGTGAAAAAACATCTAGATGTCGGTTTTAAACCTGGGTGTTGCTTCATACTATAAGGCTAACGTTACAATGCAGGCAAGAGTGATAAAACACGGTCATGTAACAGTGTTTTTTTTTGTTACCGACTAGGCTGTGATATTAATACCAACATTTAGTGCATCACTCCAGCTCGCGCTGGTTTATCAAAACGCCTGTCTTCCCAGAGATGCGCTTTAAGTATTACATGATGAATAGGCTAATACACTAGACTTGATAATAAACTGCCTTACAGTAAATATAGGAATGTTAACAAACAGAACAGCGCATTTTTTCAGAGCGATGTGAACACTCCAAATGCGAGAGCATGTAGCCTGTATAGGCTACGTTTTAAGGTGACCTTACAAGTTCGCTACGGTTAGGCAAATATTATTTTCTACAGTATGACGCAGTCTTATTTATTTGGTAAATGTGCATCTACCTACCACTCGTGAATTATCCACATATAGCGTAGCATTTCTCATACAGTTGCCTATATTGAGGTTACGTACCTCTATGTGGAGACATCGCGATTCTGGAATGAGGCTACAGTAAACAAAATATCATGTGAAAAAACATCTAGATGTCTGTTTTAACCTGGGTGTTGCTTAATACTATTAGCCTAACGTTACAATGCAGGCAAGACAGATAAAAAACAGGCATTTGGCGGGTGTTTTTTATATTTTTAGACTACGCTGTGATTTCAATAACAACATTCAGTGCGTCACTGGAACTCGCGAGAGCGTTTGGAAAGTACACAGTCAGCTATAAATTCTGAACTATAGAATAACCAAAGGTTACCTTACAAGTTCGCTACGGTTAGCCAAATATTATTTTCTACAGTATGACGCAGTCTTATTTATTTTTTAAATGTGCATGTACCTACCACTCGTGTATTACCCACATATCGCGTAGCATTTCTCATACAGTAACGTTAACATAAACCGGACATAAACCACGCATCTAGGGAAATGTTTCTGAATTAACATACGTCCGATGCTGGCATGAATGCTTTCACATTATAAAAGTATAGGCTATAGCTACAGTAGCCTATATTGAGGTTACGTAGCTCTGTGCAGACATCGGGCACATCGCGATTCTGGAACAAACCTACAGTAGCTAAACAAAATATCACGTGAAAAAACATCCAGATGTCGGTTTTAACCTGGGTGTTGCTTCATACTATAATGCTAACGTTACAATGCAGGCACGAGTGATAAAACACGGTCATGTAGCCGAGTCTTTTTTTTTTTAACCGACTAGGCTGTTATATTAATACCAACATTTAGTGCGTCACTCCAGCTCGCGCTCGTTTATCAAAACGCCTGCCTTCCGAGAGATGCGCTTTAAGTATTACATGATGAATAGGCTAATACACCATATAGACTACTCGACTTGATAATAAACCACCTTACAGTACATATGTTCCAACTGCAATACAGTTGCCTATATTGAGGTTACGTACCTCTATGTGGAGACATCGCGATTCTGGAATGAGGCTACAGTAAACAAAATATCATGTGAAAAAACATCTAGATGTCTGTTTTAACCTGGGTGTTGCTTAATACTATTAGCCTAACGTTACAATGCAGGCAAGACAGATAAAAAACAGGCATTTGGCGGGTGTTTTTTTATATTTTTAGACTACGCTGTGATTTCAATAACAACATTCAGTGCGTCACTGGAACTCGCGAGAGCGTTTGGAATAAACGGACTGCCTTCCCAGAGATGCGCTTTAAGTATTACATGGTTAATAGGCTAATATACTCAACTTGATAATAAACCGACTTTCAGTAAAGTTAACAGTAGGCTACAGCGCATGTTTTCAGTTCAAACTGCAATTCGGACAGGAGGCAGCCTGTATGCTACGTTCGAAGGTTACCTTACAAGTTCACTACGGTTACCCAAATATTATTTTCTACAGTATGAGGCAGTCTTAATTTGTTTTAAATGCGCATCTACCTACCAGTCGTGTATTATCCACATATAGTGTAGCATTTCTCGCTCGGTAAGGTCTTGTAGTATCCACATATCGCGCAGCATTTGTCGGTCGGTAAGACCTTCCATGGCCGCCATTACAAAGCGAAAAAAGGCAGGGAATGCAAACTGTCACGTGACATGTCACATTGGCCAATCAGGGAATAGACCTAGTGGCCAGGACATGCAATTACTGGCATTTTTACGTCTTAAAAGTATAATATCTCTAAAAGTATAAATGTTATGCATCCATAAAGTCATAGCAACATACTGCGAGTAGTACGCTAAAATGTACAGTTGGAATGGTTGTTCTATGTGGAAGCATGTAGGAGGAGATGCGTTCTCAAAATACCTATAATAATAATAATAATAATAATAATAATAACTAGAGAAGGTGCAATTACTAAAGTAATTGCAAGTTGGGCTGTAGCTACAACTTCAGGTCATGTGTGCACATGTCTGTTACCGTCAATGTATTGACAGTGGATCCTTGCGCGCTTCTTTTATGCTCCCGTCCATTCCCTTGTATTTGGTGCCCTCTGGTGGTCCAGTTAGATTTTGCAGTCTCTCGTGTTCCATGGTGGAGATCTCATTTTAGAGACGGTGAAGAAGCAGCGTTAATTAGACTTTTTCCTCGCACACGTTGTTTAAAAGAACACGATTAAACATAGGCCTAAATAAGTATGGCAACTACCATTTCAGTATATAAATGTGCATTCATGGATTTATACAAGCATACGTTTCCAAATGACGCATTTTGGCTACATTTGATTTCAATGTTACACTGCGATATTATGAACAATGGGATATGTCCGTTAATACGACACAGCCATTCGTTTCACGCATCTAGAGAAATGGTTGTGAAATAGCCTACGTCAGATGCTGCCATTAATTCTTTCAGATTATAAAAGTATAGGCTATAGCTACAGTAGCCTATATTGAGGTTACGTAGCTCTGTGCAGACATCGGGCACATCGCGATTCTGGAACAAACCTACAGTAAACAAAATATCACGTGAAAAAACATCTAGATGTCGGTTTTAACCTGGGTGTTGCTTAATACTATTACACTAACGTTACAATGCAGGCAAGAGTGATAAAACACGGTCATGTAGCAGAGTGTTTTTTTTTTTGTTACCGACTAGGCTGTGATATAAATACCAACATTCACTGCATGACTCGCGAGCGTTTGAAATCAAACCGGACTGGCTTCCCAGAGATGCGCTTTTAAGTATTACCTGATTAATAGGCTAATACACTGGACTTGATAATAAACCGCCTTACAGTAAATACAGGAATGTTAACAAACATTAACGTTAACAGTGGATTTGTTTCAGACTCCAAAGCGAAGTAGCCTACAATAAGTGCATATTGAAGGTCATTGACGCGACTACAAAGCAAATCCGACAATTCCTAGTTGGAAATGCAGCATTAGCATCAAGCACAAATACGATTTGCTGTTAACTCTGAATGCGCACCTGCATGACAAGATGCTTAATACTATTAGGCTAACGTTACAATGCACAAACACGGTCATATAGCCAAGTGTCTTTTGTATTTTTACAGACTACGCTGTGATTTCAATAACAACATTCAGTGCGTCACTGGAACGAGCGTTTGGAATAAACGGACCGCCTTCCCAGAGATGCGTTTTAAGTATTA